>SNQJ01S0073630.1:114203-125503 GCA_010110895.2 Picea sitchensis
TTGCAGAGCCCGAGACCAAGTCTTGAAATGATGATCTGACTGTAATCGTATTTCCACCTTTCATAAAGTACAAGCCAGGACCAGAGCATTAAAATGAAAATAAGTGTGCAACATAGTGGGTTCGATCATATGGTTTGGGAGGTCGAAATTTGAAAATCAAAACCTAGTAATGAGGAAACATATAAAAAAGCATAAAAAAAAAAACCATACCAATGCTCAAATCAAAAAGGTCCTTTGTTGATATAACTAACAATCCCTAAGCATGCTTGGTATGTAAGGAATTGAAACAAAGAGAATAGTCTTCATAGAAAGGAACAAGGCTTCATTAATAAACTGTAGAAACAATTTGCCTTTAATAAATTTTTCAAACATCATGGTAACACAATCGTACATTTTCATGCTTCGTTTTCATGCTTTCAGTCATGAAAAAAGATTGAAAAACCGCAGTAGGGAAAACTGAAAACTTACAATTGTCATGGCGAAAATTGCTTATGAAGAACAGAAAAATGTATGACCCAGTTAGGCAGCTATATAGATCATTTAATTGATATAAAAAGTTAAAAAAATATGTTGGGTTGCCAACAGGGGGAACATCCTTTATTGATTGGAACCTCTCAGGGTCAATGGAGACACCTCCTTGTGAATCCACATGACCTAATAAATTTCCCTCATCAATCCCAAAAATAGATTTCTTGGGGTTTAGCGAGATACCATACTTTCTACATCACTCAAAAACAATCCCGAGGTGTGAAAGGTGGTCCTTCCTATCCTTGGATACAACTATAATATCATCCTAATAGATTTCTATGATTCTTTGTATAAGGTCCCTGAAGGCAAAGTCCATTGCTCTCTGGAAAGTAGCACCAACGTTCATAAGACCAAATGACATCGTTAAGTACATAAAGGTTCCCCAAGGCGTGGTAAATGTTTTTTTAAGTTGGTCTTCTCTTTTGAGAAAAACTTGGTTGTATCCCGAAAAACCATCCAACATGGACATCATTCCTGCTCCGGTAACCCTTTGCAAGAGATGTTCCGTATTGGGGAGAGGGTAGTTGTCTTTCAAAGATAGCTGGTTAAGGTTACGAAAATCAACGCATAGGCGTATGTCACCATTTTTCTTTCAGAAAACTACCAAATTTGACATCCAAGAGGAATATTGGATAGGGTCTATGATACCAACGTCCACCATTTTTTGGAGTTCCTTTTGTATTTGGCTTGCTAGCTTTAGATTAATATGTCTTATTTTTTGTCAGAAAGGTTTGGCCCCTTCTACCAAGGGTATGGCATGTTGGATGACATCCCTTCTATAGGATTTCAACTCATCATAATTCCAGGCAAATGTATCCTTAAATTCCCGGATGAGTGATAGTATTTCCAACCTTTCCTTTTCAGTGGTGCCCTTTCCTATTTTGATCATTCTCGGGTCTATTTGCGTGCCTATGTTGAATTCTAGAGCTTCGTCTGCTTGTTCATTGGGCCTTCTTCCTTTGAAAACATCATGTCTATCGAAGAGATTTTCCAAGGGAACACAACCCTTAGGTAGGGTATTGTTTTGAAGGTTTATGACCTCCAGGTTCATGGATTCAGCCAGGAAATTGATTTGTGAATCAAAGAATTCTTTTTTATTTTCCATGAACCTAATGATTTGGTCGTTGTCCTCAAATACTTGTCAATGCTCCAAGTTTTCTAGAAGAGAAGGTCTAAAAAGGACTTCCATCTTGCACAAATTACGAAGTGGTCCTTTGCAAGGTTGTAAGGTGGAAGTAGAAACAACCAAGGTGTCTACCATGTGGTTATCTTCTCAGGGAATGGCCTCAAGCGATACTATCTTAACGGATTTCAAAAGGGTTTGGGCCAAGTATCGGTATCTCTTCAACCTTTCATTCTTTGTAGAGAATTTCATCATTACTTGTGATACTATGAGGTATGAGTCCCCTTTTTCCCTTAGGTGTGCAATGCATTTGTCAATTGCTAAGTTGAGATCTAGGATCAAAGCCTCATTCTCAACAATTTTGTTGGTACAATGGTATTCCAACCTATACGAGTGGTAAAAGGTTTCGCCTAAAGGGGTTGTTAAGACAATCCCAACACCTGATCTGAAGCTTGAGTGAGATCCATCAAATTCCAAAGTCCAAATTCCTTCAGTTTCTTCAATGGTGTCGATATCTAACTTCCCTTCTTGGACAAACCAATTATTGAGGTCACTATCGATACATATGAATTGGTCATTCAACTCATCAAAGTTTTCAACTGGGGAGCCTACAAGAGGTTCATTATAGAGGGTGAAAAATCCTCCCTCGGGGTGAGGGATAGTTACCTTGGATTCCCGTTCATGAAAACTTCCGGCCAAGTACCTCATGAGGTCTTTGTGTAGGATAATACCTAAATTTCTCACGTCATCTATAACGATCACATCTATCAAGAAGGGAGCACTAGGGCAGGAGTCAAAAGAAACCTCTAGATTTTTAATGATTCCTTTAGCAAAGCCACCTCTGGTATTTTGTCGTGAAAGGATCAGGCCCAATTGATGCATAACTTCCTCTATCATCATGTTGGTTGTAGAATTTGGGTGCATTAAACAATTGTTGAGGGAATATTTGACTTGGAGAGTTATGTAGAAAGGTGTGGCTTCACCATTCTTTGAAAAAGAGTCTCCTACTTGGTGGATGAAAAGAGGAAAATCTTTTGGAGGATCATGCTTAACGGTTTCAGGTGGGAAAATCTCAATCTCCTCCTTCTTGTCCTGGGGAGTTCTAGTTTCTATATAAAGTTATTAACAAGGGGCATTGCTTTCATGGGGATGGGAAAGGATCCATTTCTTTTTAGGGGGTGTGAGTTCAACTTGTAGGACTTATGGGGGCTTAGGTTCCAGGATAAACTCATCACTAGGATCCCAGAGGTCATTATTACGTAAGAGGTTAACCTGACAGATGTAGTCTTCGAATTCAAGATTTCTCTCAATCTGAAAGGATAAATATTGTTCTTCCTCTAAGGTTGAAGGTGACCGTTCCTTGAGGGTGAACTGTAAGATTCCTTCCAAGGAGTTTAAGTAATTCTCGAGGACAGTTTGTTCTGAGCTCAGTTTTTATCGGACCTTTTTAAGGAGAAGGTTGAACCTATCACTGAAATCCCTAACACTCTCACAGGACCCTTTGCAAATATCAAGGTATTGGGAGTAAGAATCTTGTGTGTGTTCACTATTGCACCATCTTATTCTGAAGGCCTTTTGTAGTTCTTCAGGGTTTTTTATGCTTCCTTTCGGGTAGGAATCAATCCAAACCTTATCATATTCTACAAGGGAGCTTGCAAAAAGCCTCATAAAGACATAAGGGTCTTCCTGTTCGGCCAAATGAAATTCAAAGCTATCACAAAACTGGGCCCAATGTGAATTACCAGGAACTGCTTTTCCTGAGAAAAATGGTAACCAAGAACTTGCATCTTTGGGAAAGTCATGTAGCCCACCTTCGATGTTACTTAGGTCAAAACAACTGAAAATATCTGGGTGAGACCACTTGTGTGGATTAAGTGGAGGGCTAGGATTTTCTAGAGTGACAGTCGCCATAGTAGAGGCTTTTGAGTACTGTCTCCTGCTACGGGTTGTCATCAGTGGAGTCGCTAGATAATTTGCCTGAAATTATCAAAGAAAAAGGGAAAAAACCCTAGTGGAGTCGCCAGGTAAGCTTGTAAGAAAAGGGTCTCTGAGGAAATGCTTACTAAAAAGTGTCGTCTGAGGAAGGTTTGAAACAGTGTTCCCTGGCAACGGTGCCAAAATGTTATCGCACAGTTTGTAGATAGGATAAAAGGGATATAAGATAGATGGCCAAACTGGCATAACAGGAACCAATCCCACCCAATGTCACCACAATGGGATGGTTCTTTCTCTTTATGGAGGTTAGGCCCAGGGAAGACATCCCCGGTGACCTAGGGTTTTGAAAAGGAAAAAGGCTAATAAGACCAAGATAAGGTTTTCCCCCTTCACAAGTCACCACCCAAACAGATAGTCCGGCCAAAGGCCAATTTAATAAGTAAAACCCCCAAAGAAGTGTACCTACTTGGAACAAAGCAACAACAAACTGATATGTGAAAGCTATGCTATGCTATGACGAAGTCAATGTTTATCAATAGCAATGAAAATTACAACACTTCACCAATAAATATTGGAACAATGTAGAATTCAATGCAACAAATCCACACATTATTCAATTAATGCTTAAACCATCATCCAATTGCTCTTAAAACAAAACGTTGTTGCATTAAAGATGAAATAACCAATGATGACGTCGGCAACTAGGGTTAGTGTGTTAGTCAAATTTTAGGGTTAGAGTAGTTAGGGTTTGAAATTCAAAGAGTTTTGAGAGTGTTGTGATCAATGTTTCACTTCAAAGTTAGAGGACTTTAGATCAGTGCCTTAGGGTTTAATGGAGTCAAAGGTGAAGGATGCAAGAGTTGAAGGATGGAAAAGATTTCAAGGACTAGAGGGAAGCGTTTTGAGGTGTTGCTAAGGAAAGGCCTCAAAATCAAAACCCTATGAGAGAGAGGCTCACTCCAGTGTTGCTATAGAAAGGCCTCGTGCTCTCTCCTCCTTCCTGACAAAAAGGCTAGCTCAAGAATAAAGTATAAAACCAAAACAAGAGGGTTTGATGAGAAAAGGTGTTGCTACAACAAGGCCTTTCAACAAACCCTAGAAAGAGTACGGACCTAGTGTAGTAATCCTAGGATAGGGATGTCTCACTCTTCTTGGCTTCAAAATAATACGGCTACCAAATAGGAAAATGAAATAGGAGTGTAGCTATGGCTAGGCTCTTTCTTTCCTCAACAATGGCTAAATATTTCTCTATCAGGGGACATGAGACAATGACCTACTTGTGTGCTTGTCCTCTAGGGTTTTGATTCAACAATATTCATAAACATATGCAAGAAATTAAACTACAACCATTCAATCAAGAAGTTTTGCATAAAAATACTTACAATTCACCAAGAAATAACCATGCAAACCCTAGTTGTAACACCTTCCTTCAAGAGAAACACCATAGAATGCCAAAAATGTCTTCCTTCAATAAGTGAGCCTCAATTAATCAGCCAAATACCCAAGATAGGGCACAAATTTCAAACCTCCTTATTGAGTGAATGAGTAGTGATGATAAAATGAGAGTTAAAATCCCTCATTTATACAAAACCTTGACCTAATTTTACATTTTAGGTCAGGTAAAAAGGCCGACAAGGCCATATTATCAAATCATATCGTTTTTACATTAAATTGTCAAAATCAATAAAAAATGTAAGACATCACCCCTTTCTAGGGTGACGTTAGCCCCTATTAGGGAAAGTGCAGCCTCCTGAAGCAAGACGTTAGCCCTTTTTGGGCTCCTCCAAGCTGCCACACGTGCCAACTTGCTTGCCCATTTGTCAACACTCTCATGATGATGTCATAATCCTCATGGTTACTTACTAGGCCATCTAGAGCCAATGTCCCACTGAAAATGGTCAATCCCCCTAGGTCCAGCTGTATCGGGGTGCCTCTGGTAGAACGTCTTTTTCTTCTCTGGTGCAAAGTCTCTAATCAACCTATGTTCTATATTTTTCCCCTGAAGGGGTCTCAACATCCATCTGGTGGGCTCTTCAGCCCCATGGAGGTCCAAACTTATCATCTCCAATGTGTACTGGTCTAAATGGTACCTGTTCGTCGAGCATGTTCCTACACATCAAAGGCTACGCCCTCCATGGGCTCATCAGTCACAGGGATCATAGCAATGTCAATCACATTTCATCATCAATATTATTAAACATATGCACAAAATCCCTAATACATCAATCAATAGCTCAAAGACGTTACACAAGCCTGCAATACAAGTTTGAAGAAAGAGACAAGGCGTCCTATTGGGCTAGTGTCCACAGGAAATGGAAAGTTCCCGAAAAGACCTCATCCAAGCCATGTAAGTGGGTGATGTGGTCAAGGGATGTCCAATCATGTGGGTGCAGTGAAGGCCAAGGATGCAAAAGTGTTACCTATGGGTGCCCTTGTAGAAGGTGAGTTGTACTTGTCACGGATGCATTTTTTCCAACCCCATTCTTGCCTTTATTCTTTTTATTCTTTTATCATTTTTTTCCTTTTTTATTCAAGAGATAATCAGGGGACATTGCCTTGGCATGGTGACCAGAGATGATAGTGTTACCCACAAGTACTTTCTCATAGATGAGAAGGTTGGCTCGTGACGAGACCCCCTTTCCCTTGGCCATGAAACCAATAGTCATTGCCCTGTTTTGGTAACCAGCTAGTGGAAATGCCATACTGCTAAGTACCCATGGTCCTAATAGGTTGGCTCGTGATGAGACCCCCTATCCCCTGACTAGGTCGTGTTTTATTATTTTTTTGGGTCCCTCTTGTTTCTTACTGAGAAGCCTTTTATTACTTTCTTGGGGATCCCTGGGCGAAGCATCTTGAGGTTTTATTCTTAGGATTTTATCTTTTACCAGCTTTCCTTTACCTTATGGGCCTTTACCCCCTTCTTCCCATGAGGTAAGGTGCAGTCCCAACAATAGGTCAACCCAATGCTCGGACAAGGGGAATGGGATAAGTGAGTGGGAAGTAAGATGAAGAAGTGGTGCTATGAGGGGAGAGGACGATGGCTTTTCATAAATCCTCCCAGTGACAAACCAAAACCTACAAATACAGGCTTGGTAGGGCACCCTGTCAATCCCCCCAAACATGGTCAAGTGGGAAAATGTAAGATCCAAGAAGTTGTTAGAAATAAAATGAATCAGATGAATACATTTAAAGGTTTTAACGATCAAATGCGACACATACCATGATACCTGGACTAATTACCTCATGAAGCAAGAACCTCTTTTGATACAGGACCAAACCAATGGTGATGGATGTTCTTGCTACTGACAAGATGAAGATGATGGAAGAATAAAAGGTGGGCCCTCCAGGGCCATGCTCGGGTCAATCCTACTCTCGGTACTTCATGTCTAGGACCTATGCGCCTTGAGACACAATCTCCTAGTTATCCCTGAAAAGTGGGGATAACAGGGACTTCAAAGAATTTCTATTACTGATTGTAGTTTTATTCTTTTCTTTCTTTATTTCTTCCCTCTGTTCCATAGGCTTAATCAGAGGATCAATATTGATACATGATGGTTTTCTAGAGCACCTAAACAAAGTTTCGAATCATCTTTTTGGTTTTTGTTGAATAAGGTAATTGATGTGTTTGTTCAAAAGTTTTTATTGGAATAACAATTTATATGTTGAAAGATAAATGTTGAAGGCATTTTCAAGATGAAGTCTTTGTTGAACATATCTTTAAAAGATAACTATAAAAATCATGTGGAGCAAAAGTTTGTGCAAAAGAAAATTTGATCACACTCGAGATGATACCCACTAAATCGAACAAAGGAAAAGGCTTTTGTGTGGAGAAAAGAGAAACAAACGTGTGAAAATATTGAAGAAAAGTGATGATAATGTCAATAGATATTTTCGATAAGAAGAAGTTCAACCATGTATGCATGCACATATGATGATCGAGCACCGACACACATTGGGATTGTTAAGTCTGAGAGTCAGAGAGTATAGAATTCAAATTTAAAATATTATGAAAATAATATAATAATTATGATACAATTTGATATTTTAAAACCATAAATGAATTTATCTCATAATGTCAGAAGACGTCAAACAGAGTGAAGCGAAGGTGTTGAAACCGAAATTGAAGCATAAGGTGTTGAAACTGAAATTGAAGTAGAAGTTTAATCACCTATAGGTATGTACATGAATTTAGATAATACAAGATGAACACTCAAGTATATATAATTTAGTGAATTTGTGGTGGTTATGTTTTACTATCAAACTAAATTGAAATATGTGGGAGAATCTATCAAAAGGGTGATGATGAAATGTTAGAAATGTTGATACTGACAAAATTAGGAAGAAAAGAGCTAAGCATTATAAAAGATGTAATTAGAATATGCATAATACTTTTTCAAATAGAATCGATGTGATTACAAAATTTCTAACTTTGTCTAATAAGTTCAAAAGATTTAAAGAATCTACATCATTATTGGATATTCAAAGTCGACAAAGGATACAAAGGTAAAACATAATGTCTTTAACAATATAACTGGTGTATTAAAGCTTTTGGAAAATCTCTAAAGAGATATGTGTTGTAAGTAGGCCATTAAAATAACCAGTTGTTTCATCTAGCAATATAAAGATCATTTGATTGCGACAAATGATGACAAAAATAATTAGAACGTCAAGAAAACATTGCACAAACACTTAGAAAATTTTGATTGAAAATATATGCAAATGATAATTGAGAAACTGTTGGAGGTGGTTCTAGACAACAACCCTACAAAAAGAGATAGACTTGTGAAAATGTTAGATTGGTCCATGGTGTTGGTTGGAAGAATCGTGTTTCCTACCTTACAGGATGTGTATTCGCGATATTAAAGAATAGCACGAAAACAATGAAGAACATCCAAAACATATATTTCCAATGAAACACAAATAGAGTTGTTCAATAATAAGTTCAAGAAGAGCACAAAGAGTTAAAATTTCTATCAATACATTTTGTGCAGCAAAAACCATGGTTTGTTAAACACATCAATGTTCGTGGCACTTGTTGTTGTCATTATCATATGGAATTTGAGTTGTATTACTGACATTTTGGATTTTTGGTAAAACTTTATGGCTAGTTTCATCTCCTCCTTCCACATTCCTTGTTTTTACTCTGAAATTCTATTTGAAAGAAGATGATGGGCTATTTTACAAAAAATGTGTTGGTGGAAAGAAATGCTGATGGATTGGAAATCTAAGTTTACATTTCATTCAAAATTATCATTATGATACTTTGAATGATCAATCTTTTTCTAATAGAAGAGTCAATTGGAAGAGATAACGAATATATGAACAACCACTGACTCCACATTCTTCAAATGTTATTTCCAAAAGGTTGTCGAAGGTAGATAAAATCTATATGATAGATTTTGAAGAAGTTGAGGAAGAAATCTCTCAGCTATGAGAAATTCACATGAGTGATGTGAGATCACAGTTCAAACAATCCATGAAGTGTTTCCACACAGGGACCATTTATGCGTAATTGATTTCTGAGAGAATTACTCATTAAGTTGCACAAAAATACAAAGAGAATATTATCATTACGATCAAGTCACGATATTTGTCCCGTTCTATATATACATACTCAACAGAGTCTTGATAACATAGAAAGAACCAATGATAGTCGACATGTTATTAAATAATATCACTTTTATATAATTGATATTCTTTAATAACATGACACACATTATGTACATTATTGTTTTGATAAATTTTATGATTCATTGAAAGAACATAAGAAATCATATTAGTCGACATTGGATATGGTCAGATGGGTGTGGTTCAGTTCAAATATTCACGATCATTCTATTAGTTATTTCGTCTTCATAAAAAATAAATATTACATTGTTGGAATTTTTTGAGAATGGTCATGGAAAATGAGAGCACAAGTGTAGGGGCATGTATAAAACGATAACTTCGAAGGTATCATCTAAACCCTCATGCGGTCAATTTGAATTCGTTGAACAAGTTGTTTAATGGTGCAAAATGGCACTAATCCATAAAAATAATCCATCCAAGGGATGTGCACAGGTGTGTCTATATATAAATGTTACATGTATGCTTACACTTAGGATATATAAATTTGAATGTGTTCAAATTTATAAATTCAATCTTCAATCATTTTCTTAAGAGATTTTTCAAATTTATATTCAATCTTCAATCATTTTCTTAAGAGATTTCAAGTTAACAAGTTCTTGTCTTGTGCAGGTTTTTTTGGTATATTGGAATCAAAGATGTAAATAGATCAATCCCATATGATGCCAGTACAATACCTGGGACACGAAAAATACATTAAGTTAAAACAAAACATTTTCAAAATGGGTTTGCATTTGATAGAAGAAATGACTCTTATTTTTGTTCAGTTTGCATAGAAGACACAAAATCCATAGATATTTGCGAGAACGAAAATGTAGGATATGTTAAATCTTGGAGACATACTGAACTTAATGTAAAAGGGAAAATGCCACTTGCAGGCTCAGAGGAGATGGAATCAAATGAAACTATAGTGTCAGTTGATGGCGATAAAGTTTTTGATCTTGTTAGAGAAGGTAATTTTTATGTTAAAATTTTTTCAAATAACTTGTAGATCTACTTGTGTGATAATCTAATACATTATTTGTTGTCCAATATATCCAATTATTTGCAGGAGATGTTTTTTCCATGGTTGCACCTATAGACAACACTGAAAACGTGAAATATTATTTGATGTGATGCATGGAACAAAAGATGAGGCTATTAAAATATTTCAATGATAACGGTTTTTATAAATGAAAGAGGATCTGTTGTATTGAAAATAATTTTTTTCAAGAAACCCATCAAACGTTCAAGACTACCAGTCAGATGTCACAAGTTGTCAATATAGTCATTTGGTATGTGCAGCGTGCATAAAGTTAATAGAAGTTCAATAATAAAAAAAAAGGTTAGAAAATGGAAATTGTCTAAAGTCGATCATGAACGAATAATTGAAGATGGAATACCATTACGGTGTTTTTAAACAAGTGGCACATGTACATTCCAGAATTTTTTATTTTTCATTGAAAGTACATTGTAGATTTTGATGACTTGTTTTGACTATCTTCAAACATATTTCCAAATAGGATATTGATAAAAATGGTATCTATAAAAAACTCCAGATCATTCTTAAAAAACATAGATAAAATATGGTTCAACCATATTTTATCTGTGTTTTTCAACCATTACACCAATCAAAATTATTTTATGAACATTACACCGATCAAAATTGAGTTGTATACCTCTTGTATGAGCATTTTATTTCCATTTTATTTTAATAATATTGCATTAATTTAAAAAAAAAATAAACATATTTTATATTTTCTATTGTAATAATATCTTGTTTCAAATTTTAATTCATTCTGTTTTTTATTTTATTTTATGAGAATTATATAAATTAAAGTTGAATTGAACATCTTTTTTATTTTGAATATTTTTTTTAATTATTGTTCTCAAATTTAAAGAAAAATTAAAAACATCTCTTTCATTTTGAGATTTTATTTTGTTAAGGGAAAAATTAAAGAAGAGTTAAAAACATCTTTCATTTTGAGATTTTATTTTATTAAGGGTATATGAACATTTAGGTGAATATCTCTTATAGCTTTAGCATTTTTTTAATGACTACATGATAAAATTAAAGAAGAGTTGATCATCTCTTCAATTTTAAGGTTTT
>SNQJ01S0073630.1:125551-154376 GCA_010110895.2 Picea sitchensis
TTTATTTTATCGTTAACACACAAACCAAAAAAGAGTTGAACATCTCTTCTATCTCAAGATTTTATTGTATAAACATTACCTATAATTAATTTGGAAATCTCTTCTATCTTGATAATTTTATTTTTATTACTATTGCACCAATCAAAGAAGAGTTGAACATCTTTTTTATCCTTGATTTGAGAGCATTGACTTCTTTAAGTGATTATTTTTTTTTTTCATTTTTTAAATTAATATGAACTAACAGCTAAAACAAATTTAAACATCTCTTCCACTCGTTGTAATAACACTTTACTAATAATATCATAGATATATTAATATATCCATTCTAATTATTAAGTTGATAAATACATTTAAAATTTGAAATTATTTAGAATCTTTATTTTAATAATTAAATTGATTTTCATGTAAACTTATTTAGAAGTGTTAATCATTAGAATTAAATTGTAATTAATAGATCTCTTCTCTAACAAAGTTAAGGAAATTAATACAACCTTGTTTAAAGTCAAGTGAATTAAATTGTAATTWATAGATCTCTTCTCTAACAAATTTAAGGAAATTAATACTACCTTGCCTAAAGTCAAGTGAAGACCCTTACAAAAATGTGGGTTTATGTGAATAGTACTAAACCATAGCCTGCAAATCATTTTCCTAATGTAATTCTCTTTCATACATGTTATCTGAGTTGTACAAGGGGTATGTGTTGTTCCTTGGCATTTATAAAACACAATGCTTGAATGCATACCTCCTCCCTTGAATTTCACATTGGTTACCTTCTTCCAAAATCAAACACAAGTTTTCTAAAAGTAAATTGGTAGATCATGAAAATTTCTTCCTTTTAGTGCAGTTCATACCAGCATAGGTTTTGCATGGTTTAAAGTGTTTTCTACTACCATAATATATTCTCAAATAAGTTCTGCATGCTTTAACATGTTGTCTACTATCATATATTCTTAATTAGATATGCAATGGTACATCTTGTATGTTTGACAGTTTATTTTTTTCTTGTCCATCTATTGAGTTTGCATATTCTTAAATATATTTAAACAACAACGTATTCTATGAGTTTGCATCTATGATCTCATATGCCTATCTTTCCTTTACTTTTTTTCTTTACTTGTTTTTATTAGTTAAGTGCATCTATGCAAACCAATTTATTTAGCATATCTCATGTGCATTTCTTTCCTAAATAGTTTTTCCTTTAATTTTTTTTATTGGTTAAGTGAATCTATGTAACCAACAAAATCATTAGTAACTAGAAAAAAATAAAATAGAATCTGCTAAAATATGTTAATCTGCTAAAAATAATAGATTTTTTTTTTATTAGTAACTAGAATCTGCTAAAATTATTTGATGATATGTCAATAGAATCATATTTTTGACAGTCCACAGTGAACATAAAATGAAACATTTAAATTAATAAAAGTATTTAAGAGATTGATGTTTAATTTAATGCATTGTAAAAATGAGAATATATACACAACATTAGTTCATTACTATTTAACTTTGCCACTTTTTGACAATAGAATCATAGTTTAATAGTACATAGTGAACATAAAATGAAACATTTAAATTAATACATAGTAGAAAAGTATTTAAGAGTTTGATGCTTAATTTAATGCATTGTAAAAAAGAGAATACACAAAACATTAGTTCATTACTAGTTAACTTTGTCACTTTTTGACAATAGAATCATATTTTTGACAGTACATAATGAACATAAAATGAAACATTTAAGTTAATACATAGAAAAAAAGTATTTAAGAGTTTGATTCTTAATTTAATGCATTATAAAAAGGAGAATATACAAATCATTAGTTCGTTAACTTTGCCACTTTTTTACAATAGAATCATATTTTTGACAGTACACAGTGAACATAAAATGAAACATTTAAATTAATACATAGAAAAAAAATATTTAAGAGTTTGATGCTTAATTTAATGCACTGTAAAAAGGAGAATATACAAAACATTAGTTCATTACTAGTTAAGTTTGCCATTTTTTTTCTATCAACTTTGAGAAATCAAATATGAAACAATAATTGTTATTTTGAATTCCAAAATTATGATATATATATATATATATATATATAATCAAAGTCTGAATAGTTACACTGTAAAATACATAACTTCTACATCCATTTTAGGATGATAACAAAAACTAAGACATTTAACTCCAAAATTATGGACTCTAAGTCATCTCTTTAAGATAGATCACTTCATACATGAAATTCAAACCTGGAAAAAAAATAGAATTCAAAAATTAAAAATTTACAATTCAAACATGTGAAATAATATAGAATTCAAAAATTGTGATTAAAACAAAAATGACATACATACAAAAAGAGTTAAGTGTCATCCTCCAACATACTCTTTCCTACAAAATATATTGTAAACATATTTTCCACCAAATATAATTTAGACATCTGTAAAAATAAAAAACATAATAAAAAAATAAATAACACATATTAACATATATATTGTAACTAAATATTAAATAAACAATAAAAAATAATAACATAACCAACCACAGTTAAATAGATTTAAGATCTAGTTACTCTCCAATTAAGAGTACATGATTTAAACAATTTGTAAATCTTATCTAAAATATTAAAAAAATTTAAAGAGAAAAATTAAATTCTTGGTAAAAAAAATTGAATTAGAGTTAGATAATAATCTGAAAATAAATATAGAACTATGTATGAAGAAAATTCACAAATATCCATGTTAAGTCATTCTTCCAATGAAATACTTATCTCCTTGTGGATAAAACCTCAAATCCTTCAGGTGAAATTCTCCTTGTGGATAAGGTCCCAAATCCTTCAGGTGAAATTATCCTTGTGGATAAGGTCTCAAATACTTCAAGTGAAATTCTCATCTCAGGTGATGTTATTGTGATCTTGGTAAAACAAATTGTGAGTTAGAGTTAGATAATAAAATGAAAATAAATATAGAACTGTGTATGAAAAATATTCACAAATATCCATATTAAGTCATTCTTCCAAAGAAATACTTATCTCCTTGTGGATAAAGTCCAAAATCCTTCAGGTGAAATTCTCCTTATGGATAAAGTCTCAAATCCTTCAGAAATTCACATCCTAGGTGATGTTATTTGATCACATTTACACAACAATAAAATACTAATCTTCTCAACAGTTAAATACTTCTCTCTTCTTCTTTTGTAGTGGTCATATAATCAAATTCCATGATGCTCTTTCAAACTAAAGGACTCATAAATGTCCATATTAAGTCATTCTTCCAAAAATCTACTTATTATCTAAAAAAGTTCACAAATATCCATTTTAAAAACCATTCTTCCGGAAAATACTTATCTCCTCTTTCTTCGGTGGAATAAATGTTCTCATATAATCTTGCATGTACATGAAGAAAACACAAATTTGCACATGTATATTAAGTCATTCTTCAAAAACCATTTAAATGGGATGTATTCATATTAGATATAATGAAATGCTCTTTGAAATTATGTGAGCTAGCTCACATATCCAATATGTGTGAGCTTATTTGTAAATCTAATTGAATGTTGGTTTTTGTGATTAGTAACCAATTTTGTTAAGAGTTTGACAATACCTTGGCAAGAAGGAATTCACTTCGTTGTATGTAGAAAACACAAATTTGTCCATACTATGCCATTCTTGGACAAGAAAGCAAGGAATGCAGTTGAGGAAAATTTAGAAACTTTCTCTTTTCTGATGTGGGATCGAGTCTGTTCTCAAATATTCAAACATGTTCAAGTTCAAAAGTAGGTCTTCATCATGATCTAACCTTAAATAATTTTGAATGTACACCATTTAAGACAACTATAAACTTATCTAGGGGTTCTATATATTTCAAAGTAATTGATCAAAGCGTTGAATAGGAAAGGTTAAACTAAAAATTTGAGAAAACAAAAATTTAATAAAAGTCAAGAACATACATTTATGAATCATCCTGAATGGACACATCCTTCCCTATTATGGGTGCTTCCTCTACTTCCTCAATCCCAATCTCCCTCCCGGGCACACTCTTAGGTACTCTCTTCTCCACATTATCCTATATAGCACATTTCAAATTTAAAAATTTAAAAAATTATATTTAAATGATTATAACTGTAACATCCCGCTCTCGCGCGCACTGAGCGAACTTATTCTTTGAGGACACTTGCTTGGAAGTGATCCAGATTATTATACTATTAAGCATTTGATTATGATTATGAGGCATTATGGGTTGATGACATGATGTTTTGCTGCATTGACTTAGACAGGTGCTATTGACTCATTTTTACTGAGTGTGCAGGATTTTGGACCTCGAGGATGTAGAGGCATCGGTGGAACCCCTTGGACTCCGGATCGAGTCAGGGAGTGAACTATTGGGGTTTGATTATTTTATATGTGATATTAGTGCATCTGATTAGATGATATGATTATGGATATATTTCTGACATGATTCATTGATGATGTAGGCTAACGATAGCTTGCTGACTAGACTCACATGTGGAGTAGAGGGGTCATGCATGACTACCAGAGATGTTGAGGGAGAGGTGTGGACAGCAGCCCTGCCACAACCTACTAGCACTCCCGCTATGACTCAAACTGTAGGTTAACAATTACCTAGTTCAAAAGGACCCACGATGTTATGAGGGCAGACTATGACAGTCGCTCACGATAATTCTAAGGGGCATGCAATAAGGCAGGGGCCTTATTCCTTAGAGGCCCTTAGTCTCCCACAAGATTACCTAGCGAAGTATTGACTCCAGGGTTTTTTTATGTTTACCAATTCAGTCAAGAGGCGAGTGGCACCCTTGGATCATGTGGTGCGTCCTGAAGGGCACATCGCGCAAGAAAAATGGAAAGAGGCGAGTGGTACCCTTGGAGCATCTAGTGCGTCCTAAAGGGCATGTCGTGCAAGAGAAACCGAAGGAGGCGAGTGGCACCCTTGGAGCACCTAGTGCATCCTGAAGGGCACGTCACATTGTTATTTAATAAATGGATAAACCTAGATGGCCTTAGGAAGAATAATGTGTTAAGGAAGATTTAAATCATTTCCCTAATAAAATGTCATCCAACCTAGGAAAATGAAGTCTAGGTCTAATTGATACTTGTGATAAAAAATTTATCTTTAAAATAATAATAATAATAATAATTAATATTGATAATCATCATTCATCTTGTGACAAGAAGGGGGTAAGCAATTAAATTGATTTATAAAAATCTTTTGGGATAAAATTTAAAAAGGGGAAATAATTGATTTATTTTATTATATGCTAATTAAAAATTTATTCATTAAATAAAAAAAAGGAAAAAGGGTAAGTTTTTGCACATGCCTTTTTGAGTTTTAAATAAAAAGGGAAAGAGGAAAATTTACAAGATTTAGGAAACTAGGAAAAAAAAAGTGGGAAACATAAAAGAAAGGGGAAACAAGGAAAAAGAAGAAAGCCTAACTTGGTAAGGCATCTAGCATTTAAAAACCTTCTAAAATCAAACTCAACTAAGTAAATTAGTAAGAGTGAAGGTCATTAAAACTTGTAAAGGAATATGGGGACACCTAGGAGCGATTCTAGGAATGATTTTAGGTGGGTGAGGGAAATAGGGGTAATTAATTAATTAAGGAAATTAAATTATGGTGCAATGAAGGGGATGGGTGACACTTGTACGGGGAGGATTATTAAGAATTAAATTAATGAACAATGAATTAAAAGGGAATTTGGGGAATTTTTTTGACTTCGAAACTCTATATAATGGAGGGAGGAGAAGGATGATGGATCTTTTTCTATTATGCGTAACATTACGCTGTAGAAATCTATACTTGACTGACTTAGCTTGTGGGAGTTGGGATACCCAGCTTGGTGAGGAGTGGTAGCTCGACCTTGCGAGGCAAGTTGGGGGCTAGTTGATTCTCTAGTTAGTGTGCATGGCCTCTTTGTAGCTTGGGTGGCTAAGGGGGAAGAAGAGTACCCCTAGCATTGGTTGGGAGGTACCGGTGAAGTCTCATTGGTCGGAAAGAGGGAGCTGCATGGAGCACGCAGAACAACAACTCAGAACGGGCTACTTGGGATACGATATGATTCCTTATTTATGCATGGTATATTGTTAGTATGAATTATGTTTTTAGTTCTGTATGTTTAATTGGGTAAAGAAAACGATTGTATTAGCATTCTAGTCAATGACTGAATCCCCCCCATAGCCTTTAGCGCGATGTTGATTTCCCATGGCCTTTGATCCCTGCTTATCTTGACCATCCTGTGGTTTATTGATTGTGATGATTGCGGCTTATTTTTTCCTTCGTCCCTAGCTCTTCAGTCCACACCTGAGCAGTCGGCCAAGAGCCTGATCTACAGTCGTTGCTTCAGTGTTAATAGACCTATGGATTTCAACGCCCTTCTTTTCTGTGCGTGGATGATGAGTGAAGGATGTTCCTGTTAGTCGTCTACCCCTGTTGAATGTTCTTGGATGATTGACGGTCATTGCACCTTGTTGCGATTGATGATCTCTATGATTGTTTATCTTTTCTCTCAAGGAACAACTTATTATATTCCACATTTTAATCTTTGTGTTTTCACCCCCTTTTTATCATTCAACCTACTCTTATGGGTATCTTACACACAACGATTTGTATTTTTGTTGGACAACAACTCCATAATTTACTCTTCATTTTTAATCCATCTGGCGACTTTTTTTTTACTGCGTTCCAGCACTTGTTGACTGTGTTATTTCCTTTCTCTCTATGTTTGGTTACTCAGAAAAATTTCAGAATTTAAGGCCCGCGAAATTTCTTGCCTTGGCACAGAACCTTCATTCTTTATTCTATTTGATTATCTGTAGTTTCATGAGTGGGGGAAGACCTATGTTACACACGTTCTCCTGACAAATGGTGTTCTTGATGTCTGCCAATTCACTTCAATATTTGCACAACATTTCCATCCTTCTACACAGCAAATCTCAGACAATTTTCACTCCACAAATATTCCATTTTTTTTAATCTCAGCGATTAATACAACAAGCATTCTTGGACAACAAATTCATACTTGAATAGGGAGCGAATTATACAGTTGATTCCAATGGTTGTATGAAAATAATTACTTTTGACTGCAAAATTAATGATAATTCCCTATGCTAGCAGCATACTCGACCAACTACCTTCCTTAGACAACGATATCATTATCGACACCTTTCATTGACTGCTCCCCATGTGTTTCATTCAATCATAAAATTTTACCAGCAGTTTACTAAATGGGCATGACAGTGAAAATTTTAGTGATATTGGGTAGTGATCGGGTATTGGTAGAAAATTTAATATTATTTAATGGATAAGTATGGCTTAGTGATTTAATGAATGCGTTGGATAACTTATCTCTCTGCGTTGAATAGAGATTTATGCATTTATTTAAGACAACAATAGCCACGAAAAATCTTTTACTAGACAACGATTTCTTGTATAGAGACAACAAATTTAAAATGGATTGTGTAACTATTGACTGTATAATTGGACTACATTTTGGCAAGTGTGTTGGCATCGATTTCGTATTGGTTACAACGAAGATACCAACTTATGCAGAGACTCTAATAGATTTAATACGCAATGAAATGGTACATGCAACTTCGGTAGTTTGTGTTTTACTTGAGAGTTCCTGCAAGTATCATTGACAACGAATTTCATATTTGCGAAACCCTTAGACTTCCTATACAATTTCTAACCTTTGACAGCGTTTCATCCCTCTGACAATTGAACTGTAAGTCTCTCACCTATTTTTTTTCACAACGCTTTATAGTGAAGGACAACGTATCTCTACATATGTCTGCAAAGGGATTGTGTCTGCATTTTTCTTCTGGGCGTTTTTACACCGGGATTGCCCTGTCTTCACCCTGCCGCATCTCTACCAGACAGCAGTGCCTTAGCGACTTCTTAGACAACTTTATTGTTTCTGACAACAGTAAATATGAAGCCACCTGTAGTTTTCACCAAAAAACAAATGTGATGCAATGCACAATCAATCCTTGCCAACCCGAGTAACCAGGGTGAACTTTAAAAGGGAATTCTAGTGAAAAAATGTGAGTACCTGGGGCGTGCTTTTGGACCGTGTCCAGGGCACGAGGAGGGATTCGATCCGGACTGAGTGCATTGTGTAATGATCTTACAATTCCATTCCTTTACAGTCGTAAGGTTAAACCTTTTATCCTTACTCTAAATATCAGTTACTTCGGTTAAGAGTTACAAACTTCCCTTTTTAAAGTTTGTGGTTACTTTGGGAAATATTTAATATACTTTTATTCCGAAAAATTCAAGATCCAAAAAAATATCTCTTAATAACGATTTACATATGTTTATATTATAATTTTTAAATTTATATCCTATTTAGAGGTTAGACTAATATTATACAAAATTCTTGTCTCAAACAGAAATCAAAATTTCATTTAACCTACTCCTACTTACATGGCATCAATCTTAATGTTTGTGATTTATTAAATACTATATATAAAATGTAATGGTTGAATTTGATCATGTTCTCACACACTATTCTCTACTTATGTATTATGGTTGTTTAGTGTTACTTGATTTTAGTGGGAAATACAAGTTGACCTTTTAGTAACTGAACTATTCTTCCAACCCTTTTAAAAAAGATCCAGTTCAATCAAATTTTGGGACTAGTTATGACTCAGAATGGAAACACTTTGATTTTAATTGGTTACTTGTGCCTACTAGGGAGTTAAATTGTTTAAGCTTCAAGTTGAACTTTATGGGTGGATGGTCATAGTTGTTACACCACATAGTTTGCCTCTTAGGAAGAAAACCTTTTCAGATAGCTGCGAGATTTATTTGAGAGATTTCATCATGTGTCGTATCGACTTTTGATCGGGTGTGTGGGCATCGTTTCGTGTTAGTTATCTCAGTATCCTAGTGTGTTGATTTCAACTTGTGTTGAGGGTCCAGTTAATTGTTGCGCCTATCACCTGGGGATGGCATGATTCTTGATGAGCGGATCATGGCACGCCCTATTGGGGTAGAGGCAAAATATAACCTGGCCAGAGTCTGTGCCTTCCGTGGTGGGAGTCGTTGGATGTAGTTATTGGCGTTGGGTTGTAATGCCTTCTTGCGTTGTTTGCACATCATAGAGGTTCTAGTATTGGTCGTTGGGGTTGTTGTGTTAGGATGGGGAATGTTATCCTTAGGCTTGTAGGCGTTGTCTTGTTGTGTTGGACGAGTAGCCGTTCCTTCCTTGATTTATGCATGTTTCACCGAGTTGCTCCTATGCTAGGGCGTGGAGTCGTAGTTGTCTTTTGCCTGATCTGCAGGCATTGTGTTCGTAGTCTGGGAGTGGTTAACCTTTTGTCGTTGTCTTCCTTCCTTAAAATAAAAAAACAAAATTCACCTTCTGCTTCGCGTGTAGTCGTAATGATTCAGGGTCGTTACATATGGTATCAGAGCAGGTTCAACCCTACAACTGTGGATCGCCAGGCTTTCCACTGCAGTAAACCAGTGAGTATTAACCCTTGCGTTAATTAAAAACCTTAACGTGTCCATGTGGTGATCACATTTAAAGGATTCCTCAGAGCTACACAACGTGGTGTCATGGAAGGAGGTGTGATGCCTCTAGAAGTTCTCCCACCCTCAGAGTCAAACCCCTAAGGGGAAGAGTAAGTCCTTGGGAAGGATTCACTTGTTGTAAGGGATGATGATGGTCTGACAAGGCCCTTCCTGGTAATGTCAAAGGGCCTTGATTCACCATCGGTACTGAGATGAGGCCTGGGAACCTATACCCCTAAGGGTCCACAAAACGCCCTAGCTAGTATCGTTAGCATCCACCGAAAACTTGAGAGATTTGAGTCTCGAGTCCACGAGTGTCGCATATGGTTGTGTCGTCGAGGCATGGTTGAAGAGCAAGGTGTTCTACTTCATGCTTCGCGATTACGACCTCCAACATGAAGGTCCGCATAGTGGTATTTCAACTGAAGGGGAGCACCCTTCTATGGAGGAAGACGCTCCTGCCACATTGAACGTGGTCGTTGATGACGTGTGAGGAGAAATGTTTGAGGAACAGTTCCAACAGAGGTATCTTTCTAAGGAATTCATTGAGAGTCAGCGCAGCGAGTTCGACACCTTGTGACCAGGCAGTCGCATGGTGCCCTGAGTACAAGGCCCATTTTGGAACTACTCGGTATGCTCTGGACCAAATCACCTAAAAACTTAAGGTCAGGAAGTTTGAGTTTGGCCTTATTGTTAGAATTCATCTTCTACTTCGAGTACTAGGAATACCAGACTGAAGAAAGTGTGTTGGATTGTGGGGAGCCACATTACCAACATTACTGCCCAAAGGAAAGGGTTGGAGCATCTCGATCAGCCAGACCCACTACCATGGGAGTTTTGGGCAAGGCCCATCGGATTCATGCAATGGTGAATAACCACCAGTCGACTGTGCTCGAGATGTCAGGTATCGTCGCTGACCAGACCCTTAGTATTTGATAGATCAAGGTGCTACCAAGAGTTTCATCTCTGATGCAACGCTAAACAGGATTAAGGTAAAGGCAGTCGAATAGGATGAGTTTAGCTTCGTAGAGATGGCTTCGAGAGCCAAACAGAAGGTTGGAGGGAAGTTCATGGGTTGTACCCTTAACCTGGGAGAGTTTTTCACCAGAGCCAACCTGTACATCACGATATTAGGATCTTGTGATGTCGTGATCGATATGGACTGGTTGGAATCGCATGAGGCGATACTCAACTGTAAGATGAAACAATTGAGCTTGGTCGATGATGAGGGACAAAGACGCGTGATTGTAGAATGGAACCAGGGATTTTCCTTGAGGTTCATCTCTTCCTTGTAGCTATGGAAGAACATGCGCAAGGGCTGTAAACTTTATGTGATCCTTGCATTAAACGAGAAGGGAGTAGCGAAAGGTCTAGAACAGCTTTTGGTGGCAAGAGAGTTTGCAGACATCTTTTCGGAGGAGTTACCTGGGATGTGATCGGAGAGGGAATTGAAGTTTAGTATAAACCTAAAACTGAGGGTTGAACCGATAGCTAAAACACCCTATTGGATGTCGACCTCAGAGTTACAGGAGTTGAGAATGCAACTAAAAGAGTTGTTGGACCTGGAACTGATACGTCCAAGTGTATCACCATGGGGTGCACCTGTTATTTTCATAAGAAAGAAGGATGGGTTGTGGAGGCTCTGCATTGACTACCATCAATTGAACAGGGAAACGATCAAGAATCAATATCCATTTCCAAGGATTGATGATCTATTCGATCAGATGAATGGTGCAACGATGTTCTTAAAGATCGATTTGCGATCAGATATCATGAGTTATGGATTAAGGAGGATGATGTCCCTAAAACCACCTTTAAGATGAGGTTTGGGCATTACGAGTTTACTATTTTACCGTTTGGACTGATAAACGCCCCTGGGGTATTTATGATTTTGATGAACGGGGTGTTCCGCAAGTACTTGGACAAGTTCATCCAAGTATTCATTGACGATATTTTGGTTTACTCTCGGAAGATGGAGGATCATGACGAGAACTTACACTTGGTACTAAAGTGTCTGTCGGAGCACAAATTATATGGGAATTTGTCCAAATGCTCATTTTATCAATCGAGGATTCATTACTTAGGGCATGTCATCTCCGGTGAAGGTATCGTTGTGGATCTGACAAAGGTCGAAGCTATTATGGAATGGCATGCTATCGACGATTCATTGAGGGATTTTCGAAGATAGAAAATCCGATCACGGATTTGCAGAAGAAGAACAAGAAGTTTGTTTGGATCGAGAAATGCACGGAAGCATTTTGGAGGCTCAAGGAGTTGTTGACAACAACACCAATACTAAAATTCCCAGACATGGACTCAGACTTCTTGGTATTCACTGACGCATCCAAGGAAGGCTTAGGCGGAATCTTGATGCAAGACGATCAAGTGATCACTTACATCCCAAGGAAACTGAGAAGGCATGAGGAGAACTATGCGACGCATGATTTGGAGTTGTTAGCCATTGTATATGCCTTGAAGGTTTGGAGACACTACCTTATTGGACAAAAATTTGAACTAAAGACGGACCATTGTGGACTACAACACATCTTTACACGAAGCGACCTGAACGCGCAACAAAGGCATTGGTCGGAACTGCTTAGTGAGTATGATTTTGAGATTTCTTACATAAAAGGAATAGTGAAACGAGTGGCAGATGCATTGAGTCGGAGACCATGCATCTTTTCGGTGTTTCCTTTTTAGATGAATCTACGTGAAAAGATTCTAACTTTACAGCATGATGATGACTAGTACCAAGAGGTCGAGGGTTTTATCAGACAAAACACAATGTTGGTACCAATATTTGAAGGATTTATGTTTGAAAATGATGGATTATTGAGGTTTAAAAATTGGATTTATGTACCACCG
Organism: Picea sitchensis; assembly: GCA_010110895.2. Lineage (NCBI taxonomy): Eukaryota > Viridiplantae > Streptophyta > Pinopsida > Pinales > Pinaceae > Picea > Picea sitchensis. The sequence continues at coordinate 137,933 of SNQJ01S0073630.1, forward strand.
AACAACGAGTTGAGGAGCATGATCCTGAACGAGGCTCATAGAGTAGTATACATGGATCACCCGGGAGTCACGAAGATGAGGGTGGACCTTAAACCCTTATTCTTATAGAAAGGAATGAAGGTATACATAGTCAACTATGTGGCTATATGTCTAGAATGTTAGTAGGTAAAGGTTGAACATAGACATCCAACAATATTACTACAGCCACATGCTATTCCAGAATCGAAATGGGAGGTTATTTCGATGGATTTCATTTTTGGATTACCACTGACGGCAAGAAGGCACAACTCGATTTTCGTAGTAGTTGACACTCTGACAAAGAGTGCTCATTTCATTCTTGTGCATACGACGTATCAGGCACCTGACATAGCTAGAGTTTTCAGCAGTGAGATTGTGAGGCTACGTGGCATGCCTAAGAGGATTATATCTGATCGAGGATCGATGTTTACTAGACGATTTTGGACTAGTTTCCAAGAGGCCTTGGGAACCCAACTTAACTTTAGTACTATGCATCACCCAGAGACTGACGGGCAGACCGAACGAATGAACCAGACCTTGGAATACATGTCGCGCATGTATGTGACGGACCAATAGAAGCGTTGGAAGGAATTCTTGTCACTGATATAATTCGCTTATAACAAGTTTTACCAAAGCACCATTAAGATGGCACCTTTCGAGTTTCTTTACGAGCGACCATGTCGAACGCCTTTGAGTTGGGATCGGCTTGAGGTTAGGGTCTAAGTGGGACCGGAAGCGATCCAATAATTGGAATATTAAATGCAAGCCTTAAGACAAAGTATCAAGGAAGCACAGAATCAACAGAAAAGTTATGTCGATGCGCATCATGTCGACCATAGTTGCGATGTGGCGATCAAGTATTTTTGCAGAGAAAACTGCATAAGAGTTCAATCAAGTTTAGAAAAGGGGCTAAACTATATCCTATGATATTGTGAAAAAGAGAGGCCTATGGCCTAGTGACTAGCCTTTCCTGATTCTTGAGGTGTATGCTCGATGTCTTTCACATATCCGTTCGAAACTTTATGATTAGTGATCCTACAAATGTTGGACTTGAGCACCTTGTGGGTGTCGGATGAGGCTGTGCTCACTACTGAGCCAATCCACATCCTAGATCATCGCATTCGATAGCTATGGCGTCAAACAATAGATCAGGTCGAGGTCCAGTGGGACAACTATAGTCTGCACTCGACGACCTGGGAAGACGCATATGATATGCATCAACAGTTTCATTTTTGTTTGATAGATAGACCTATGATACCGTGATACACATCATGTCGGCACTTATGTACTGTGAAACTTCGGGATGAATTTTAGACCAAGAGGGGGTGTATGTAACATCCCTCTCTCACGTGCACTGAGCAAACTTATTCTTTGAGGACACTTGCTTGCAAGTGATCCAGATTATTATACTATTAAGCATTTGATTACGATTATGAGGCGTTATGGGTTGATGACATGTTGCTTTGCTACATTGACTTACACAGGTGCTATTGACTCAATTTTACTGAGTGTAGGATTTTGGACCTTGAGGATGCAGAGGCATCGGTGGAACCCCTTGGACTCCAGATCGATTCGGGGAGCGAACTATTGGAGTTTGATTGTTTTATATGTGATATTAGTGCATCTAATTAGATGATATGATTATGGATATATTTATGACATGATTTGTTGATGATGCAGGATGACGATAGCTTGCCGACCAGACTCACATGTGGAGTAGAAGGGTCACGCACGACTACCAAAGATGTTGAGGGAGAGGTGTGGACAGTAGCCCTGCCATAGCCTACTAGCACTACAACCGTGGCTCGAACTATAGGTTAACGATTACCTAGTTCGAGAGGACCCACGATATCGTGAGGGAAGACTACGATAGTCACTCATGATGATTCTAAGGGGTGCGCAATAAGGCAGGGGCCTTATTCCTTAAAGGCCCTTAGTCTCCCACAAGATCACCTGGCAGAGTATTGACTCCAAGGGCTTTTGATGTCTACCAAGTCAGTCAAGAGGCAAGTGGCACCCTTGGAGCACATGGTGCATCCTGAAGGGCACGTCGCACAAGAAAAATGGAAAAAGGTGAGTGGCAACCTTGGAGCACGTAGTGCTTCCTGAAGGGCACGTTGCGCAAGAGAAACTAAAGGAGGTGAGTGGCACCCTTGGAGCACCTAGTGCGTCCTGAAGGGCGCATCGCATTGTTATTTAATAAATGGATAAACCTAGATGGCCTTAGGATGAATAACGTGTTAAGGAATATTTAAACCATTCCCCTAATAAAATGTCACCCAACCTAGGAAAATGAAGTCTAGGTCTAATTGATACTTGTGATAAAAAAATTATCTTTTAAAATAATAATAATAATTAATTAATATTGATAATCATCATTCGTCTTGTGACAAGAAGGGGGTAAGCAATTAAATTGATTTATAAAAATATTTTGGGATAAAATTTAAAAACGGGAAATAATTGTTTTATTTTATTATATGCTAATTAAAAATTTATTCATTAAATAAAAAAAAAGGAAAAAGGGTAAGTTTCTGCACATGCCTTTTTGAGTTTTAAATAAAAAGGGAATGAGGGAAATTTAAAAGATTTAGGAAACTAGGAAAAATAAAAGTGGGAAACATAAAAGAAAGGAAAAACAAGGAAAAAGCAGAAAGCCTAACTTGGTAAGGCATCTAGCATTTAAGAACCTTCTAAAATCAAACTAAACTAAGTAAATTAGTAAGAGGGAAGGTCATTAAAACTTGTAAAGGAATATGGGGACACCTAGGAGCGATTCTAAAAATGATTTTAGGTGGGTGAGGGAAATAGGGGTAATTAATTAATTAAGAAAATTAAATTATGGTGCAATGAAGGGGATGGGTGACACTTGTATGGGGAGGATTATTAAGAATTAAATTAATGAACAATGAATTAAAAGGGAATTTGGGGAAAGTTTTTGACTTTGAAACTCTATATAATGGAGGCAGGAGAATGATGATGGATCTTTTTCTGTTATGCGTAACTTTACGTTGCAGAAATCTATACTTGAATAACTTAGCTTGTGGGAGTTGGGATACCCATCTCAGTGAGGAGTGGTAGCTCGACCTTGCGAGGCGAGCTGGGAGCTAGTTGATTCTCTGGTTAGTGTGTGTGGCCCCTTTGCGACTCGGGGGTATAAGGGGGAAGAAGAGTACCCTTAGAGTTAGCTGGGAGGTACTGGTGAAGTCTCATTGGTCAGCAAGCGAGAGTTGCATGGAGCGTGTGGAACAACAACTTAGAGCGGGCTACTTGGGATACTGTACGCTTCCTTATTTTTGCATGGTAGATTGTTAGTATGAATTATTCTTTTAGTTCTGTATGTTTAATTGGGTAAAGAAAATGATTGTCTTAGCATTCTATTCGATGACTAAATTCCCCCCATAGCCTTTAGCGCAATGTTGATTTCCCATGGACTTCAATCCCTGTTTGTATTGACCATCCTGTGGTTTATTGCTTGTGATGATTGCGGCTTATTTTTTCCTTCATCCCTAGCTCTTCAGTCCATGCCTGAGAAATCGGCTAGGAGTCTGATCTATGGTCGTCGCTTCGGCATTAATAGACCTATGGATCTCAACACCCTACTTTTTTGTGCGTGGATGATGAGCGAAGGATATTCTTGCCAGTCGTCTACCCCTGTTGACTGTTCTTGGCTGATTGAGGGTCATTTCGCCTTGTTGCGATTAATGATCTCTGCATTGTTTATATTTTCTCCCAGCGAACCGCTTATTATATTCTGCATTTTAATCTCTGTGTTTTCACCCCCTTTTAATCTTTCAATGTAATCTTATGGGCACCTTACGCACAACACTTTGTATTTTTGTTGGACAACAACTCCATCATTTAATCTACGTTTTTAATCCATATGGAGACTTTTTTTTTACTGTGTTCCAGCACTTGTTGACTGTGTTATTTCCTTTCTCTCTGTGTTTGGTAACTCAAAAAAAATTTGGAATTTAAGGCCCACAAATTTCTTGCCTTGGTGCGGAACCTTCATTCTTTTTTTCTATTTGATTCTCTGTAGTTTCATGAGTGGAGGGAGACCTGCGTTATGCATGTTCTCCTGGAAAATGGTGTTCTTGATCTCTGCCAATTCACTTCAATATTTGCACAACATTCCCATCCTTCTACACAACAAATCTCACCCATTTTTCACTCCGCAAATATCCCGTTTCATTTAATCTCAACGATTAATACAACAAGCATTCTTGGACAACAAATTCGTACTTTACTAGGGAGTGGCTTGTATAGTTGATTCCAATGGTTGTATAACAGTAATTACTTTTGACTGCAAAATTAATGATAATTCCCTATGCTAGCGGCATACTTGACCATCTCCCTTCCTTAGACAATGATCTCATTCTTGGCACCTTTCCTTCACTGCTCCCCATGCATTTCATTCAATCATGAAGTTTTACCAGCAGTTTACTAAATGGGCATGTCAGTTAAAATTTTAGTGATATTGGGTAGCGATCGGGTATTGGTAGAAAATATAATATTATTTAATGGATAATATGGCTTAGTGATTTAATGAATGTGTTTTATAAATTATCTCTCTGCGTTGAATAGTGATTTATGCATTTATTTAAGCCAACGATTTGGTACCTAGAATAGCCACAGAAAAGATTTTACTAGACAACAATTTCTTGTATAGAGACAACAAATTTAAAAAGGATTGTGTAATTGTTGACTGTATAATTGGACTAGGTTTTGGAAAGTGTGTTGGCAGCAATTTCATATTGATTACAATGAAGATAACATCTTATGCAGAGAATCTAATAGATTTAATACGCAGTGAAATGGTACATGCAGCTTTGGTAGTTTGTGTTTTACTTGACAGTTCCTGCAAGTATCATTGACAATGAAGTTCGTATTGGAAAAACCCTTAGACTGCCTATACATTTTCCAACCTGTGACTGCATTTCATCCCTTCAACAGTTGAACATTAGCCTCTCACCTATTTTTTTTCGCAGTGCTTTACAGTGAAGGACAACGTATCTCTACATACGTATGTGAAGGGATTGTGTCTGCATTTTTCTTTTGGGCATTTTTACACTGGGATTGCCCTGTCTTCACCCTGCCACATCTCTACCAGACAGCAGTGCCTTAGCGACTTCTTAGATAGCTTTATCGTTTATGACAACAGTAAATATGAAGTCACTTTTAGTTTTCACCAAAAAACAAGCGTGATGCAATGCACAGTCAATCCCTTCCAACTCGAGTAATCAGGGTGAACTTTAGAAGGGATTTCTGGTGTGAACCTGTGAGTGCCTGGGGTGTACTTTTGGACCATGTCCGGGGCGCGGGGAGGAATTCGATCCAAAATGAGTGCATTGCATAATGATCTTACAATTCCATTCCTTTACAGTCGTAAGGTTAAACCTTTTATCCTTACTCTAAATATCAGTTACGTTGGTTAAGAGTTACAAACTTCAATTTTTTAAGTTTGTGGTTACTTTGGGAAATATTTAATATACTTTTATTCTGAAAAATTCAAGATCCAAAAAAATATCTCTTGATAACAATTTACATATTTTTATATTATAAATTTAAAATTTATATCCTATTTAGAGGTTAGACAAATATTATACAAAATTCCTGTCTCAAACGGAAATCAAAATTTCATTTAACCTACTCCTACTTATATGGCATCAATCTTAATGTTTGTGATTTATTAAATACTATATATAAAATGTAATGATTGAATTTGATCATATTCTCAAACACTATTCTCTACTTATGTATTATGGTTGTTTAGTGTTACTTGATTTTAGTGGGAAATACAAGTTGACCTTTTAGTAACTGAATTGTTCTTCCAACCCTTTTAAAACAAGATCTAGTTCAATCAAATTTTGGGACTAGTTATGACTTGGAAGGGAAACACTTTTCTTTTAATTGGTTACTTGTGCCTACTAGGGAGTTAAATTTTTTAAGGTTCAAGTTGAACTTTATGGGTGGAGGGTCATAGTTTTTACACCACCTAGTTTGCCTCTTAGGAAGCAAACCTTTTCAGATAGCTGGGAGATTTATTTGAGAGATGTCATCATGTGTCCTGTCGAATTTTGATCGGGTGTGTGGGCATCGTTTCTTGTCAGTTATCTCAATATCCTAGTGTGTTGATTTCAACTTGTGTTGAGGGTCCAGTTAAGTGCCACACCTATCGCCTGGGGACAACATGATTCCTGATGAGGGGATCACAACACACCCTATTGGGGTAGAGACAAAAGATAACCTGGCCAGAGTTTGTGCCTTTCGTGGTGGCAGTCGCTCGATGTATTTATTGGTGTTTGGTTATAACGCCTTCTTGCGTTGTTTGCGCATCATAGAAGTTCTAGTATTGGTCGTTGAGGTTGTTGTGTCAGGATGGGGAATGTTATCCTTAGGCTTGTAGGCATTGTCGTGTTGTGTCGGGTGGGTAGTCATTCCTTCCTTGATTTACGCATGTTTCACCAAGTTTCTCCTATGCTAGGGCGTGGAGTCATAGTTATCTGTTGCCTAATCTGCAGGCGTTGTGTTCATCGTTTGGGAGTGGTTAACCATTTTTCGTTGTCTTCCTTCCTTAAAACAAAAAATGAATTGCACCTTCTACTTCACATGTAGTCATAACAATTCGGGGTCATTACAATAACACATTAAATTTAAATGACTTTAAGACATTAAATGATACCTGTGAACTCCCACCCTTTTAAAACTCTCCCAATGAGAATTGAGACAAGCCTGCCCAAGTAGTAGGAGATGAAATAGGGATCTATGAACAACACAACTAAGAACTAAATCTAGGATTCAATGTGTTCACAATTACACAAAATTATAAATGTTGTTGATCTATTATTCAAAAGAGTGGATATTGAACAACTATTTGAAAACACATACCTGATTCAACCCATCCAAATTTAAACTTGTCGAATCAAGTCCCCTACCTACTGGAGATTCATTTAACATATTTCCAAACTGCAATTAATGGCAAGAACAACTCGATTATTTCTATAGAGACAATGATATCTAAATCTAGAATTAGAAGTAAACTATCATAAAATGCGTCAAAAAATTCCTAAATAGAACACATGCCAATCTATGGTTCAAGTCATCATTCTGAATGACCTTCTTCCAACCATCTGAGCAAAATTTTGCATACTACAAAACATCTTTTGATGACATTGTATCTAACTCTGCATCTGTTTTATCAGCAAATGTGGCCTAGGAATTTTCTTCCGCTCACTGACGGTTCATGCCAACATCAACACCATAAAAAATAGCTTCCAAATTTTCCCCGATTTCATTCCTGGCATCTTTGCCAACCTCTAATGTATCCTGCAACTCTGAAAGTGAATCAAATGCCCCTTGTTGGGCGAGGTACTAAAGTTTGTGGAGGCCTTGGAAATGTTGCACTTCAATATGCCCCTTTTCGATCATATGTACATCCTTTACTAGTCCCATAATATTTGGACGGTAGACTAGTATAATCAGGGTGCATGTGCAAGAAAAACTCTGCAAAAAAGTTTCTTGCAAAATAATTTGGAACCTCATCATTCCATGACAATTTCTCATATGCCGCCAAAAACTTGTTATAAAGATGTCCTGCAAAGTCAGGGTGCTTAAAATATTGCACCTTCAACATCTTCTGTTTTGGGCCCTCTTTGAAATTAAACATGGAAATGACGTCTTATTTTGAAACTCTATTTTTTATTGCCTCGCATTTATCAGGACCCATCACCTCTAACTTTCGTCCCCTCATTAGATCGACAAAACAGTCAGTGGTTGGCCCCATCTTCTGATATGCATCCATAAAATTTTCCAATGAATGCAAAACAATTTGCAAGATTTGTTTTCTCTCCTGAGGGAGTTCCAAGACCACCAAATCATTTTCCAACCTCTTTTTAACACCTGAGCATCGCTCAAGCATCATTTCTTCAATATTCCCTTCCCAGGGAAGTTCATCACCAACATCTAAAGGATAGGTGGACGTAGGTATGTAATCTTATGTTTCTTGATAACGCAGCCTCCTAAATCCACCTTCACCCTCTGCACCGACATTTGAATCTTTGTGACAACCACTCTCTCTTTCATTGTTGTCCCTTGCTCTAAATTGATTGTCTACACACACATTTGAAAGTAACTTCAAGATTTAACCTCACATAAATTTAAATACAAAAAAAATAAACAAAATCAAAGAAAATTACCAGAAATATTCTCTTGTCCAGAGGTATTCCCTACTTTCTCATGTGTAGGAGTATCGATGCGCAAGCTATCTAAGAAGGTTGCATCCATAGCACTTGCTTGAGCAGGTTCTGCAGTTGACCTATTCATAGACTCGTTTGAAAATATCCTCTTATGAGATTGTTGTTGCTCACTCGGAGTCTATGTCGAAGAAGGAGTTCTTGTTCTTCCTTCTTGGGATAACCTAGAGCATTTACGAGGAATGTTCGGAGAATCTTGTGTCAACATCTCTCCTCAATATATATCCACAATGCAGATTTTATCAATAAAAATGCAGATATGTACCCAAGTTCAAGCAATTAAAAACACAGAGATAAATTGAAGTTTTAATCAATCAATCCGTAGAGGTACTCGCTCATTAGAAGGCGCAAAGACTAAACATTCAGCCATGAATAAATCAACTCAAATATAAGTAAGGGGTCCATAGACAACATGGAAAATTCTTATCATTCACTCATCATCCATGCACAGAAAAGAAGGGAATTTGAATCTATAGGTCTTTAAACACTGAAGTGACGATCGTCGATTCGGCTCCTGGACGACTACTCAGGCACAGACTGAATACTAAATGGATAAGTGATAGAATATAAAACCACAATCTTTTCATAATAATCAATAAAACCCACACATAGAAGTCATTGAAATTAGAAGTTGGTTTCTCCAAGGGATTGCCATTCAACTCAAAGGTTTATCATTCACAATGCACATCAAAGAAGAAGACACAAAGACTAAACATTCAGCCATGAATCAATCAACTAAAAGATAAGTAAGGGATAGACAACTTGGAAAATTAGTATCCTTCACTCATCATCCATGCACAAAAAATTAGGGCATTTGAATCTATAAGTCTTTAAACACCAAAGTGACAACTGTCGATTTGGCTCCTGGCCTACTACTCAGGCAAGGACTGATGACTAAAGGGATAAGGGACAGAAGATAAAACCACAATCTTTTCATAATAATCAATAAAACCCACACAAAGAAGTCATTGAAATCAGAAGTTGTGTTTGCCAAGGGAAATCAATTCAAAAAAACAACAAGCAAGTGAATTCATTAAAAGTTCCCTATGGTTGGATCCACTAAAAAAACATATTAGAACATTTCTTGAAGATTCCTTAAAAGTTCCCTATGGTTGGATCCACAAAGACCACATATAATGTAATGCATTAGAATCTCCAAAACAAAGAGTTTAATCTTCATAACATCACACGCCCATGTTTTAATCACAACGAGGTGAAGGTATTGCATGAACATGGATTATATGCCATTGCTTTAAACTTCCCATTAGCATTGTTTAAATGTCATTGAGTTTTTATACTAATTCCTTTATTGTCATGTTACATGGGATGGGTTTGAGGGTTGTTCGTATTCCTAATATAAATTAAGATGAGGTGGAGCAAATGTAATATTTGTGATAATGTTATGTTATATAACATATGAACTGTGCAAATGCTATATTATATATTTGGATCACTTGAGAGATTTAAGGACAAATTGTTGGATAGTTGTGGATATAGTTGAACTAAATACACAACTGTGAAATATTTTATGGTCACCTAAAGTTACCTAAAGGGACCTAATTTTACTACAAAATAAGGTATTTCCACTAAGGGATACATAAAGGGTCCTAATTTTACTATAAACTAAGGTATTTCCACTAAGGGATTTCCACCTAGGGATTTATACCTAATTGTTACATAAAGGAACCATATTTCCACTAAGGGATTTCTTAACTATAAAATCCCTAACTCCCTTGCTTGATATAGTTTTGAGTTTATTTTTTGTTGATTATTAAACCTAACATCATATCCCTCCATGTCCAAAGTTTCACAAACAACAATGACAATGTAGGACACAACAAAGTAATATGTAGATAACAAATAAAGAGTAGTTTTAAGTCCTCTTCTGATTTTCAAATTATTTCTCCTCCCAGATTAGCAGCCATACTCTGCTTTTCTTCCCTTTTTATCACCTTCACAGCTTCCTTAAGCATCCTTGGAAAAATTGGTTATCCCTTTCTATCCCACTGGCTAGCACCATTATCATGAGAGGGTAAAATATAATAAAAATTAATGGAAGTTGACACCTACATATGATAACCCTTTAGGATACATTCCAATAACAAATTAGAGGAAGTTTCTTCATATAAATGTCTTGGAGCTTACCTTAATCACAGTTTAATTGAAATTTGTATTGAAAGAAGAGGATTAATGAAGAATAGAAAACCTATTTTGACCTTAAAAACAGTTTATAAATCATATATGAATAACAACTTAGAGGAAGTTTATTCATATAAATGTCTTGGAGTTTATCTTAATCATAAGTTTAATTGAAATTATAGCATTCAGAAAGGATTAATGAAGAATATAAAACATATTTTGATAGCACAAATTAATTGTAAATGTCCATTATGAGGTTTGGCTCTTGGGAAAAAATAAACCCTTTGAGACACTCATCAATCTTGTTATATATATATGGATTTGAGATTTGGGTTGTAGCATTTCTATATAATCATGGAAATGAAGAATTCAAAGTGTTTTATAATTTATAATCTCAAAAATATCCATACAACCTATCCTATCTCATTATAATTAGTTATTTCCCCTGATAAGAAACGACTATACTAGGTTCCTAATGTATAGGCACAAGAGATTACTAACATGAAAGAAAATATGTTACCTATGATTTTTTCAAACTCTAGTCAATTCCACCTATGGCTTAGTGGGGGTTGGCATAAAGGTATGATCTTAAAACAAATCATTTGAGGATGGAGAAGGAGATCACTCTACTGAACATTGATATACCATTAAAAATACTATTAAATGAAAATTCAATGAAATATCAATACCTATGAAGAGTTTTTGTTAACTAGAGGGTAGGGATAAAATGTTATTTTTTAACATAAAACTCCCATATGATATGGGTTTCATTAGAAAATGTTTCTACTATGAGTGGATATATCACTAGTGTTAGGACACATGGCCCTCATAACATTATATGATTCTTTGTTTCCTCACATAGTTCCTACATGTTTAAATTATAATATTCAATTTTAAATATGGTTGAATGTTGAATTATTAATTCTTTAATGAGGATTATTTGAACTTTGATTTACTTTATTTATTTGAATGCATGATTGGTTGAACATTTTAAAATTATGCATTAGGAACATCACTTGTTATTATGGTCTAAAATTATGTGGGATATGTATGTGCTATCTATGCCTACATATCGGCTACAAATCAATATTGGTTCAATAAACACATTAGTTACTATTATCTAGGTTATTAATGAATTAATTAATAAGTTGTCAATTTGAAGTTGTATTATATGAATATAAATATCACATCAATAAGATAAACATTCAATAACTTTGGTCAATATGTTTGAAGTAATAAATGAGTATAATAATTGGTTCCCATCTAAGACTATTTTATTTCTATAAATTAGAATTTATCATCCAAAATCAAGTATTAGATTATAATTATCAAGTCAAAGGGGTCTCTACAGTTGGAAAGACACCCAAAGTGGGCTGACTTTGGAAAGAACCATAGAAAGTGGGAGGACACTCATTCCTTTTTGAGCTTTTTACTATGATAAGAGTCTATGGTTTGGAAGAGAAGCCATATCAAAAAGTGGCTGATTGAATTTGGTTGTTCTAGAGGCTGAAAAAAAAGTGAAATCCAAGCAGGTGAATGTTGATGGGATGAATTTCAGGGAAAAACAAAATCTACACAAGTAGGTCACTAATGTCTTACACAGAGATGTGACCAAGACACATGACAATATCTAGGACATGTGAAGCATAGGGGGATATTTACTTACTCATTATCATTAGGTCTCACTAAATAGTTTCAAGATGTGTTTGTCAATCTAGTCAAAATATAAATGACTCTTTGCAATGGATATTTCTTTCTCTTGATATGAAATGAAAGGAAGAACACAAAAAAAATGCAAAACTTGACGTGAATTACATAATCATTTTAATCCCATTGAGTTTTTGAATGAATTTTTGTTTGAGGCCTTAACTAAAAGATCATATATCTGGGAACCAAATCCAATATAGTGTCATCCATGCTAAAAGTAGTGTGGTTGGATGAAATACGTTCCATCTTAGTTTCCTTGCATCAACAATCAAAAGAATTGTCTCCTTGGGAAGAATTGACATTCATAAATTAAGGTGTCTAAGGGATTGAAAAAATTGAAATTCAATGGAGTATTGGTGGTGTTCAAAGAAAAAACCAAATCCACAAGTAGGTCCCTCATGTCTTACAGAGATGTGACCAAGACTCAAGACAATATGTAGGACATGTGAGACATAGGGGGGAGATTACCCACCCATTATCATTAGGTCTCACTAGATGGTTTCAAGATTTGTTTTGTCAATCTAGTCTAAATATAAATGACTCTTGACAATGGATAGCTTCTTTCTCTTGTTATGAAATGAGGAACACAAAAAAAATGCAAAACCAAGCATGAATTACATAATCATGTTATTAATCATTGAGTTTTTGAATGAAGTTTTTGTTTGAGGCCATAACTTAGGGAGCATATATCTGGGAACCAAATCCAATATAGGGCCATCCATCCCCAAAGTAGTGTGGTTGGATGAAATACATTCCATGTCATTTCCCTTGCATCAACAATCAAAGGAATTATCTCCTTAGGAAAATTGGCATTCACAAATGTAAATGCAAGGTGTCTAAGGGGTTGAGGGAATTCTTCCTTGTACAAACAACAAACATACCATATGAATTAACTTGTTGAGAAGTGAGGTGGTGCAATGGTGGTATTCAAGTTGTTATAGATCAAGCTATCCCATGGATTTTATTTATAATATGAGAATCTCATCTAATAAGAACATCATTTCATGTGTGGGACTCTTTCAATATCCTCAATATTGAATAAATTTTATAATCTACTTACTTTATTAAAAACATACAGCCTTGATGTTTAATGTCAGCCAAAATATTTTTGAATACGTTTTATAAATCTAGATTCATAGTATTAAAACCTACAATGATGTTTTGTAGCATCAGGTGCAAAGATTTAAAACAACATAACTTATGAAAGGTTAATATAGATTTAAGTGGTAAACAAGGCATTGTGAGATACTTTTTAAGCTAAACTTTGTAAGAAACATATGATAATCTAATATTACATATGTAAAAATGGATTTATATATTGAATTCCTAAGATTTGAAATTTTTTTTATAAAATACAAAAATTGAATTAAAAGGATTAGACAAATTAGATTTGTTTATGAAATTTTTACTTGAAATACAAAGCGTTTGGATTCCATTATGTTACAGTTTGGGATGCTTGCCAGATTATCAAATTGGGAGTAATAGTGAGCTCATGAATTTTTGAGGACTTGTATGGGGTGGCTCCGTGTATCATATATCATAGCTTGGCCGAATCACCAACTAAAGAATCTGGTAGCATAGCTTCAATAGGCATTCTGATTACCCAATGAATCAATCTATGAATAGGTTGACTCATTATAGAAATGCCAACATTAACAAAGTAATATAGATTTTCCATTCATGGAAAATATCTTGAATAATAGTGTTGATTCTTAGTGTAAATGTTGCTAGCAAACACTTTGAACCTAATCAATCTATGAATAATTTGACTCATTATACTTTCAATATAATATTAAAGTATTAGATTTTCTATTCGTGAATATCTTGAATCTAGTGTTGATTCTTAGTGTAAATGCTTGCTATGGCTTACTTTGAACATAGTTTTATTTGATCAATTCATTCTTAGGAAGTTTTTTCATGTGATTAGTTCTTTTCAATAATATTTTTTTAAGACTCTTGTACATTGCGAAATTGTGTTAAAAGTGCATGCACTCAAGAAATAATTGTTACATATAGATTCTTGTTCTTGAACTACAATCATACAATATATGACACTAGATTATTCTTTGTTAGGTACAATGCCATATTCACTCTTTGCAATTCAATTCCATCTTACTCATGGTTGTTTATATTTGATAACAAAATGAATTCTACATTTTTGCAAGATAACTTTTTCGACTCATTTCCTTTTTCATTTAAAAAACTTAAATGTGTACGGACATTCCTTCTATGTGGATCTTGGTGTATCACCTATTACCTTATATTTTTCACCTCATTAAAATGAATTTATTTTCACTTTGGATAAAAATGAAATTTTGATCTTTTCAAAAATTTAGATTATTTTAATTTTTTAGGATGCTAAGTTACAATGGTTGTCATTTTGAATTCTATGAGTAGAGGTAAGAAGTAACCTACATTGTGGTGGGGTGTTATTAGGCTTCTCCCACTTCCCATGAGTTATGTCGCCAGTTTAAGTAAATAAATTATTTATATAGTTATTGAGCATAATTTTGAAAATTAACTCCTCATCCTATAAATTTTTCTTAGTAAAGTATTATTAATTATTTAATCGATTCTTATGCTCATGTAAATGAAAATCAAAGTTAAGCATGCCAATTCAATTTACAATGGATTATCCTGGACATGCTTGATACAAGTTATAAAGGTACAAACTTTGGCAAGGAAAATAAATTTAGGCTGGATTAAAAGGGGTTGTGGAATTTATGATTAGTGTTTGATTTTTTTTTTGTATTTTTCTTGAGACACTTTAGAGTGATGTAAATTTTCCTCTTAAATATGAAAATGAGGATAGGATCGATATTTAAGTTCATTATCTATATGGAATTTTGATATGTAAAGTGCAATATCTACTACTGATGTACACGAACTTCTCACTAGATCGAGACTATCTAGGTTTGTGTAAATGGATGTAGCATGGATTTACAAGTAATAATGATTGTACATGCTAACACATTTAATATAAAAATCAATTAATGAATTTTTTTTTTCAATATAATCTATTGTACTTCCTTATACACTCATTTTTAAATTTCCACTATAAGGACTCGAGGGAATGTTGTTTAGAATTGGAACATTAATATTTACATTTTGAAAGAACAAATTACAAATTTGGGATATACATTGTTAAGCCCTAAATAATGGCTCATTTTTATGGTGGGGCATATTACATTAGTAATGTTATTTCTATGTCTTCTTTAGTCCATTAGTTGTAATTATACCTCCTAGTCTCCTATATATACCAATGAGACATTTTCATTTGGAATCATCTTGTAATTGTACATTTATGTGGGCATGGGGAGTTTACTTATGAAAAGAAGCTTATTATCTAAATTTCTCTCTTTTTTTCAAGTTGTTTAGAATTGGAATATTAATATTTAGAGTTCGAAAGAACAAATTACAAATTTGGGATATACATTGTTAAGCCCTAAATAATGGCTCATTACCCCTTAATTGGGGCATATTACATTAGTAATGTTATTTTATCTATGTCTTCTTTAGTCCATTAGTTGTAATTATACCTCCTAGTCTCCTATATATACCAATGAGACATTTTCATTTGGAATCATCTTGTAATTGTACATTTATGTGGGCATAAGGAGTTTGCCCCCTTGAAAAGGCTTATTATCTAAATTTCTCTCTTTTTCAAGGTGTTGAGTACTTATTCTGAGGTTTTTCTATGCTATATTGATATTTGGTTCTTAACATATGGTATCAGAGTTCAAGGTCTTGGGGTTTCACTGCTACATATGAGACACCTTGGAATTTTCGCTATAACCTTTTTTATAAAAAGTTTCTGAAGGAACGTCTTGGAGGATATTTAGTAAACGAATCAAGGTACGTTGGGTTAAAATTTCATCTCCTGAGGCCTTATAATTTCGGAGATACAACCTGTGCAAGATAGGGGTCTGGAATCATCCTGAACTAAGTCATTGCGTAATTTTCGCTATAAAAATGCTTATCTAACATTTCAGACCCTGAACTCCAAAGGCTATTCAACAAAATTAGTAAGGTATCTTTGGTAAAACTTTCAGCTTCTGGGTCATCTTATATTTGTAGATACACCCTATGGAAGATAGGGTATCTGACTAGTCCTATTGACTAGTCTCAAGAAGGTGTTCCAGGTAAAATAATCATAACTTCTTCCTAGAGTATCCAAATTGAGTGAGACTAGTTGCATTGGAAGGCCCCTGGATTTTGAAAGTCGACCACTCAAGGGAAAGGACTTACACAAACCCATTTATGAGAAGGAAATGATGGAAATACTACATGCATTGAAGAAATGGTGTCCTTACCTAATATGTAGGCAC
>SNQJ01S0073631.1:8149-29285 GCA_010110895.2 Picea sitchensis
ATATATGACCCACATTGAATATTTTTTTTTGTTATTAATATTTTTTAAATGTTACCTGTCAACTCCATGTTGAGCATGTGGGGAAGTAGAAAACACCTATCAAAATAATACTAAAATATTTACTTTTAATTACTCTCACTCTCTTTCATTCTCTCTATATAAAATTGATATAAAATTATTTTAATTAATATGGAAATTACAATTTTTTTTTTCTTATTAATAATTTTTTAAATGTCACATGTAAACTAGATATTAAATTATTGAAAGAATTATACATCTCATAGTATTGAGATGTAGAAAGTACCTATCAAAAGAATAATAAAATATTTTTTTCAATTACTCTCACTCTCTTTCATTCTCTCTATGTAAAATTGATATAGAATTACTTTAATTAAAGTGAAAATTAAAATAGTTTGTTTATGATCTACTCCATGTTGAAAATCTAAGAAATTCCATATCTTTCATATACTAAATATATTTATCATAAATATAAATAAAATATTATATTTAGGAAATTCTAAACAAATATTTATGACAAATCTCTTTAATTATTAAAATGAACCTTAAGTTTTTTTTTCCCAACAAAATGTAACTAAATAACTTAATTAAAGAAATTACAAATTTTTAAGCCGCATGTTGGGCCCTTTGTTTTGATAAAAGAGGTTGCGCAACTCATCAAAGAGACAACCAACCAAGTGAAGAAGGCTGAAAAAGGAAACACACAACAGAAAGACATTGAAACAGAACACAGTCTAAAGCCAGCACATAATCAATTTTTGAGCTAATATAGTTACAATAGAATCAAGAAGAGAAGAGAAGAGGGTCAATGGGTTCTCAAGAGTAAAAAAGGAATAGATTGTAGGGATGATTCTCTCATGAATGATTCTCTTCTTGGGTGACTCTTTTGTATGTTCTCTTTAGTATTGTATTGTATTGTAATAAGTGTGCGAGAGATAGGGAGATGCAAAAACTAGATCTGTACTCCATATATAGACTGTAATTAGGAAGGAAAGATCCTAGACTCATTGTGATCAATTGTAGTATTATACTGAGATGCACCTAATGATCTCTTCTACTAGGTAGGATGTATGTCTAATGTAAATATGTGAATGTTTATTGTCCAAAGACTTCTAATATAACATAAATATATTAGAGATCAAATTTTGAAAATGTTCCTGGTTCATCTTACTTTCTATATCTCTGAAATGTCATTATGCACTATCTGTTATGAATTACATGTCTTCATCCCTTCTTTATTTTATGTATAGTTATGTTCTTCTGTATTAGTGTATGATGTGGTAAGGATCTGAACTGAGTATTTATCTTGTGCTAGAATGGTAACAGTATAAATGGATTATAGATCTGTATATCATTCTTCTTACCCTTCCCTTAGTTCTTTTGTCTCGATTGTGCTTCGGGTGAGACTTCTTTCCTTTTAGAAATATGAAAATGTCAACGCACTAGACTACATCGGTACCCTTTTGTTGGTGACCTGTGCAGCACCTTGGTCTAACAACTTTGCGCCAACAAAATGGTTTTGTTGTCGGGACCCGGATTTTACAAGGGAACCTATAGGGAGAATGCTTCCACAGATCCACAAGTTTGATGTTTGGAAATGGTGGGACCGTAACTGTGATGTGTTCATACTGAAGAAAGCATAGTTATGGAACCTAAACTGGGATGTCGCTCAGGATCTTGTCTTCTACTTGAAAAGATCAAGCGACCAGTACGAGATTTTTTGGGTAGAATTTCCAGAAAGGTTGTTCCAGTGGGTAGATCGTCTACAAGAGCACCAGAATTCAAAGAATGGGTAAAATAAATTGTTTCTTGGGAGATAGAGAAGCTAGCAGAGCTTCACCGAATGGATCACCAGATCACTCGAGCAGTGGATTTTTGGGTTGACACGTCTTTGGAAGGCTATATCATCGAGTTTGCAGGGGAGAACCACCAGTCTTTTTCATGAGTCGAAGCAATATTCAAGAAAGGGGCACGGGGAAGTTTTCTAAGGGAAATTCCCCTTTGGATTAAGGTATTTTGGTGGAGGAGGGGATGTTAATTGTTCCCCTGCTTGAGATGGAAACCTAAACCCACGTACTCGGGGTGGGGATACTTTGGGGCGAGTTCATTACCTAAGAATGGGAACATGTTCTTTGACCGATGGGGGAAGAGAAAAAAAAAAAAAGTGAGAGCACCCTGAGGAGAGCCGACATAGTTGAGAAATGGTGATAGGGAAAGGTAAAGATAGTAGTGAAGCAGTCTAAAATGTTGCGGAAAGAAATCGGTCCTGGAGAAGTGGATGAAAGGAAGATAAAGGAGTTTTGAAAGGAAGATAAATGAGTTTTGAAAGAAGTCCCATGGAGAGCGAACGAGATGAGGAAGGTGTAGAAGCAAGAGAGGACAAGGGACGTCTGGATATTAGGGGAGATAGAGAAGATTCGGTCCCAATCCCAGGAGGCTTCAACCATGAAGTGGAGCAGGTTTCTTCGGTACAAGAAAATGAGACCCCCAGATCAAAGAAACCCACCCAGAAGTCAGTGGAACTAGCCTCAAGTCGCCCATCCCCTAGGTGATTTCAATAGCCTTGGTAAGCTTAGTAACTCATACTCATGCAAATCCTATTTTTCCAAATTCAGTTAGTTCAGCAAGACCCGCAACCGTAACGAGTGGGAGGATAGTAGAGTCTCCCGGTAAATAGAAACCAGGGCCATTAGGATTTATTTTGATAAGAATAAGAACACCAGAAACGACTGGGAACATAGGAGTATTGATCGCCTGATACCCAGAATTCTAGGGTAAAGGGGATGAGGACACAGAAAAACATTGGTTTCTATGTGAGGTCATATAGAAGTCCAAAGTGACCTTGGATATGATCAAGTTTGTAGAATTCCAGACTACCTTGAGGGGTCATGCCCTCAAATCATACATGAAAGTTATTGAGGCTTAGGCACAAGGACAAGCCTTTACCCTTGAACCGGTGCGTCAGAAATTCATTGTTGAATTCAAGCTACCTCAGTCAGAACAAGAATTTATGTCTGAGTTGCGCGAGATTCAACAGAGAGAGGGGGAGTCTGTATGGAAATACAGTCAGAAGTTTAAGGACACTATTGGGATATTTTCACACCCAATTCATGAAGACCATCAAAGTGAATGGTACATCTAAAGGTTTTTTCCCTTGAATCGAATCCCCTTGACGCAATAGAGAATAACCAAACTGACAAAGGCTTTGGAATAATCAATGAAGATTGAATCTATGGTGGGATACCCAGGGATCCTGAGGATAACCAGACATCTGATAGATTCACACATGTCAAATCTCTAGGAAAAATATCTTCACTCATGGAAAAGATCAAGGAATTATATCTACTCAATCCAGCGCGGCCTCAAGTTTGGTGCACAGGATGCTACACAGAGGGGCATCTGGAAACTGAGTGTCCATGGATAAGGGGAATAGGCCACCCCCCCTATAGGACCAACGAGAGGAGTTTCACAAGTATCAACAACTCCACCATTTTGTGCACCAATTCAATACAACACTTTCCCAAGTTCCCAACCCTCTTAAACGACTGAATACTATGAAATTTGTCGGACTTAGGGGAATGCACTGAGACATTACCTCATCTTTCATAAGTACTCACTAACCCCCAATACAATACATTGTGAATGTTTTGGGTCCATGACACATGCTACAAACCAATGTAGGGAATTAGATGCACTTACCGATAGACTGGACCGGACTGCATTCAGGATAAATGAGACACCCCAAGGGTCGGGAAGAGTCCGGGGAAGTGGAGGTGCAGGAAGATTTACAAGAGGGAGGAATGGAGGACAAGGACCAGGTTGATGTTACAATTTCGATGAACAAGGACATATGGCCAGATACTGTCCCTATCCAAGATGACCATGGTGTTCACACTGCAGAACTAATGCCCACACAACTGAAGAATGCCTAGATCTGATCTTAAAGTGGGAGGATCGGGCTCGTCAAAGAGGAGTTAAATTTATAGGCTCAGAACTCATGAGAGAAGTTGAAGAAAGTTTCCCTAAAGTTTACATCATAACTCAAGAAGGAGAAAACACGGGGGCAGATGTAGACAATCGGCCCAAGATCGAGAAAGCAACCCCCAAGGATGACAAGTATGATCTTTTGAAACAAAATCTATTTTTCAAAGATGCATTAGAAATATTTAAAGATGAATCTGCTCCAAAAGTAAGAGAAACCCCCCCTAAAGTCACTCTACAACCCAAGATCACTCAAGCTCCTACCTCACCTCTTACACCCTGAAACCCTGTAAATTAGAGAAGACCCTGGGACCAGTCCCAAAATATAATCAACCTCTAGTTTCAATTATTCTTTGAGATCCTAGGAGATGAACGCCTTTCTGAGAAGTTGTGGAACACCTTGTACCTAATCCTAAGCGATGAGGGAGCCCCAAAGACTAATATAACTACCAACCTCCCTAAGAATAATACACAGAGAATACAAAGAAGGAAGGTGTGAACTGGAAAAGAATTTAGGTTGGAATCCCCGTTAGACAACTTTGAAATTAAATATGTCATGCTAGACTTGGGTTCATATGTCAACATCTTACCCAAAAAGACTTGGGAAGCTCTAGGGAAACCTCAGTTAGTTTACTCCCCCATCCAGCTGAGAATGGAAAATCAATATTGCATTTTTCCAGTAGGAAGGTTGGAAGATGTCGAAGTAGATGTTGCAGAAGTTAAAACGATAGTTGATTTTGAAGTCATTGAAATCGTGGGAGATTAAGACCCCTACTCTTCATTATTGGGAATTGATTGGGCTTGTGAAAATTATGGTATAATTGAACTAAAGAGGGTTACTATGACGTTTGAAGCAGATGGAGTAAAAGTAATCCAACCCTTAGATCCATACATGGGACCTAGATATATTAAGCCAGTGGATAATAACATGGAACCCAAAGTTCTCGACCAGTTATACATTGTAAAAATATGAATGAGGCTAGATTACATCAACCCCACTGCAAATGGATATGTAATTTGGAGGAGTATGCAGTCAGTGGAGGAGGACTCAAAACTAGATTTTGATAGTTGGTTGCAGGTTTCATATGAAATATTTTCAAGACATTGCGCAAATATTAGGGCAACGAGATGGATTGGAACCGAGATGAGGGATCACCCAACATATGACGGAACTCCATATTTGATTATCTTTCTCATTAATATAGACAAAAAAATTGAGCCAAAGCAAAGGATATTGGTTATGGACATAGCTTTAAAGGATACTGCAACCAGGTGGTGGGCCAGTCATAGAGCTTCACTTCTAGATTGGGAGGACGTAAAGAGAGATATTTGATACAGGTTTCTCATAAGTGATCAAGTGACAACAGAAATGAACATGGATTTTTCTAAATCACAAATGTTCGATGGGAATTCTGACCCCAGAATGCATCTTGAGTAGTGCATCAAGCAATGGAAAGTTGCGGAAGTACCATGTTAGGTATGGGTTCACTTATTTTTCCACTCATTAGGTGCAATTCCAAAAACCTAGTACATTCATGAAGAGACCAAGAGATAAGCGAACTAGTGGCAGAGACTAGAATACCAATTTTGCAGAGATTTTTTATTTATTAGTAAGACTCTAGAGCTCCACCTAGTCCTTCAAACAATTCGGAAGATGTTATTTTCTAACGATTATGAATCCAAATCAAGCCCAATGGTATGTTATGATCATTCCCATTTTCTTCAGTCCAATCGAGACCACAACCTTGTCAGAATACCGGTAGCCTACTGCAAAGTTGATAAGGACCTGGAAGAACCAAATGAAGTAGAAGAACTTAGGAACCTCAATATTAAATCAAGTGTGGTAGCTAGGTAAATCCAGTATACTACACCTATCCATACAAGTAGCACCTATACCCATCCTCTAAATTTGCAGAAAGTAAACATAGGGAGCAAAGAGAATCCTAAGATAGCTTCTATAGGGGATTATTGGGATGAGCAGACCATGCATGAAATCCAGAGTCTATTGCAGGAATAAAAATACCTATTCCCAAAAACATTTTGAGAAATGAAAGGCATAAAAGGAACCATGGGGGAGATGAAGATCAATATAAAAACTAACTCGAAACCCATGAAGCATGGATCATATCGTCTCAATCCCAAGGTGAAATAAAATGTCAAAAGAGAAATAGACAAAATGCTTATGACATGACTAATATTTCCGGTTGAAGAAGAAAAATGGGTTAGCCACATAGTCATATAGAGAAAAAAGGGTATCGAGGACATTCGATTCTGTGTTG
This sequence comes from Picea sitchensis, assembly GCA_010110895.2. NCBI lineage: Eukaryota > Viridiplantae > Streptophyta > Pinopsida > Pinales > Pinaceae > Picea > Picea sitchensis. The sequence goes on from SNQJ01S0073631.1 coordinate 14,428, forward strand.
ACTATAGGAGTTTGAATTTTGCATGTGTATACGATCCATTTCCGACATCATTCAGTGATGAGGCATTAGATCAAGTTGCGGGCAAAGAAGCATATTCATTTACAGATGGATTCTCGAGGTATCACCATGTCATAATTTCATACGATGACAAGAATAAGACCACTTTTATAACTAAGTGGGGGGAATTCACATATAACGTAATGCCTTTTGGCCTAAATAATGCACATGCAGTCTTCTCCAGGATTGTTATTGCAGCATTTTGTGATTTCATACACAGGTTCTTAGAAGTCTACATGGATGACTGGATGGTATACAGTTTTCTAAGGGAGCACGCAGGGCCACTCTAGTTTATGTTTGATAGATGTCGAGAGTTACAAACATCTCTAAACTTGAGGAAGTGTATTATCTGTGTACCGCACGGAAATCTACTAGGCCACATTGTTTGTCGGGAAGGATTCCTGGTAGACCCAACTAAAGTTGCAGTTATCCTGAACATACCACCACCTATAAGTTTGAAACATTTTTGCAGGGTTCTTGGGAATATAGGATACTACAGTAGGTTCATCAAAAGATATTCCAGTATTACAGCACCATTGGAGAAATTATTGAAAAATTCTAAAGCATTTCGGTCAACGACTGAGTGTGACAAGGTGTTTGATAAACTCAAGGAAAAGCTCAGTACTGCACCAATCCTTATAAACCCCAATTGGGAAATTGACTTCCATGTACACGTGGATGCATTGGGTGTCATGCTAGGAGCCATCTTAGCGCAACCAAGGGAAGGGAATATTGATCACCGTATATACTTTGCCAGCAGAAAACTGTCTCAAGTTGAACGCAACTACACAACAACCGAAAGGGAAGGTTTGGCTATGATCTATGCATTGCAAAAATTTCAACACTATTTACTAGGTTCTCATTTTAAGTTTTTCACCGACCATTCTGCATTGGAATACCTTGTAAGTAAGTTTGTTCTTGAGGGAAGTATTTGCATGTGGCTCTTACTTTTTCAGGAGTTTTCCTTTGAGGTAATTATCAAACCTATAAGATGTAATGTAGGACCTGATTACCTGTCAAGACTGGAATTAGGGGAAAGTGGAGGAGCAATGGACGACCAACTCCCTGATGTAGACCTATTCCAGATAGAATCCATTCCAGAATACCTCGAAGAGATTGTTTCTTTCCTCAGTACAAGGACTTTCCCAGGGAATTATTATGCAACCCATAAGAGGCACCTTATAGTCTGTGCATAATATTACCAACTTATTGCAGGACAAATCTATAAGATGGGACTGGATAACATTCTCAGACGGTGTGTCCTAAACCATGAAAGGAAATATATCCTATGGGAATTCCATAGTGGAGTTGCGAGAGGGCACGTTGGAGGGAAAGCCACAACACAGAAGGTTCTCCAAGTTGGATTATGGTGGGCCACCTTATTAAAATATGCTAAAATTTATGCTAGGTCTTGTGATGTTTGTCAACGAGTAGGGAAGCCATCAAACAAATACGAATTACCTCTTTATTTGGTTAGGGAACTACAAGCCTTTGAGAAGTGGGCTATTGATTTTATTAGACCAATTAACCCTCTCGCAAGACATTCAAAGGCCAAATATATCAATACCGCAACAAACTATCTTACGCGGTGGTCTAAAGCAAAAGAATTCCAGGATTTTTCAACAGATAAAACAGCTATATTTATATTCGAAAATGTTATTGATCATTTTGGATGTCTTAGAAGCCTGACTCATGATCAAGGGAACCACTTCATGAGAAACACAATCACAACATCGACAACACAATTTATTATTCATCACCATAAAAGCAGTTCTTATAATCCATAAGCCAATGTAACAGTAGAGGCATTCAACAAGATTTTGGAGAAATGGTTGATGAAGGTGTGTTGTGAAAACAAGGAATACTGGGATGACAAAGTTCCAACAATTTTATAGGCTTATATGACTACTACAAATAAGTTGCACAAGTACACCATGTTTCAGTTGGTTTACGGGAAGGAAATTGTGGTACTTGTAGAGTTTATTACCCCCTGTCTCTACATAGCTCATGCTACACACATGATGGATGATGCATCCATTTTGCAAAGGATTGTGGACCTATAGGAACTAGAAGAAGCAAGGTTCCTCGTTGATTTTCATCAGTCAATGGAGAAAGCTAGGCAGAAGGCTTGGCACAATTGACACATTAAGGCTAAGAATTTTGTGCAAGGCGATAAGGTACTCCTCTATGGAAGTCCCTATCAGAAACATCCAATCAAGTTGTGCATGCATTGGTTAGGGCCATTCCTAGTGGCTGAGATTAGACAGTCTAGTGCAGTCAAGCTAGTGCAACTGGGTGGTGTCCTTCGATCAGGTTGGGTGAATGGTGCACACCTAAAACCCTATGTTACACACACTTAACATGAACCATGGTTGCTCCAATCCAAGGGAGGATGTACAGTAGGTAGACTTTGATTTTTTGTTGAAGTTTATAGTAATGTTGATTTTTTTTTTATATAATAAAGTCGGAGGGTGCTTAGGATCACCATGACATATCCATCTCATTTTCGTTGTTAGGTGTTTTTTGTAACCTAACCACACAACAATGCAATGTCCGACACGTATTCAATCTACTCATCCATACAATTACAGCCGCTAGAAAACCTTTGTGGTTGGGGCAGAATCGAATCTCAACTTTATTGACGACTAAGTCCTGGTAATGTCATTTCTAGTTGTAGCTTTTAGGGTAACTGCCAAGAACTGTCAGCATGTCTTGTCAAGTCTTAAAAGTGCTTGTCCACGTAGACCCTGTCGATAAGATTTCCATGATTCTCAATAGTTAAAATGGCAAGTTCGTCACGTTGACGACGTGTTGAGTAAGAGACCCATTAAAGTTAGAATCTCGCTCGAAGATTTTACCCCGTTACCAGTCCCGTCGCACATCTGCGCCATATATTGTTTTGTTGGCCTCATTACTCGTTCATTGATGATCCATTAATGGTATATCCTATTACCTTATCTATAATACTTTGTAATCTTGTTATGAACACCATTATATTCTCCTACTTGTCTTTTTTTGTTGAGTCTTTAAATCCTAATGCATTTTGCGAAGTTAGTCGCCACCCAGTTCTTGAGCAAGTGTCGTTACGAGAACTCCAAAGAGAAAATTCCAATATTATTGGGAGGATGAGGCTTTGTGTTGAAGGAATAAATTCTAAATGAGCCCTATGATCCTAGGATTGAGGTCCTAGTCGATGTCAAAGGAAAATCGGAGCAGACAAAACTCCTCGATTTGGATCTCACGGACATGGCGTTGTTCCCCCAAATGAACATCGATGTGTTGTGTGAGATGGATTATGGGACGACTAAGGAGGTGCAGTTCCTCCTAAAGGATGAGTTTATGATTTTTTTCCACTCGACAATCATGAATCTCCAAGACCTCATAGTGTTCAGAACCACTGGTGAAGTTGCGCGATGCACTAATTTCCTGATCAATAGGGTGCATGACCATAGTTTATGGCTCTAAAAATGATATCCCATTCATGTTGAAGATATTCACCAACTGACAGTACTATCTTTGTAGGGAGAAGACGTCTCCAAAGGATTTCAAGGATCAAGCAAGCATGGAAAGAGGAAGGGCGATATTAGCATGTATGAGCGCTTCCATACACATAAGGGAGGTCGCACGACAAGAATCAAACCAATCCTCCTTGAGACGGTCAGAACGACATGTTATGTGATCGCTAGCAAGGTCATGCACTCTTACTATAAGGGTGAATGTACACTGGATTCCCTGTCAGTGGCTTACTTCTACGCAAATGGTGTAGTGTTCAATTAGTGTAGTTACTTGTTGGAAAAACTCATCGTCGCTTGCGAGGAATTTCACGAGGAGGGAGGCATCTTCACATACGGATATATGCTTCTAGATTGTGTAGTGTTGAAGTGGAGGCCACCCACGGGAAGATAGTTAGCACCTTTCGCTAAAGGTCACCTTGCTAAGATTTGTGAGCCTAGGCATGTAAGGGCAGACTCAGAAAACATGGAGTTCAACAACGATGTGTTCCTAAAGTGGTACAATCAATTGATTGACGCTACCCAAAGGATGCATATACCACAGTAAATTATGAATTTTCATACGAGGAACATATCATTTTCTCTAAACCGCCATTATACATTCATCTGGTCAAGGCATGCAAAGCCTTCAGACTTTCATACAAGGCCCCTACCATTCTATTTGGATGAGGAGATACTGGACAAAGAAATCATTTCTTTCCCAGGAGTTAAACGCACCCTGTGCAAGTCAGGTGTCCACTATTCATTGCCACCATAATTTTTAAAGAAGAAGAATCCATCAAAAGAAGCAGGGTTGAGCTATGGAAAGGTATAATAGCCCCAAAAGTCACCAATGACCTCAGAATCATAGGAGGAGGAAGAATACTAGTTGCAGAGGAAAAAGAGGCATTTGCCAGGATGTCCCAAGCTTCCAGACAAGGCCATCTTCTTAGGTAAGACCATTAATGAAATATTATCTCCCACATTTATACAAGAGGTTCTGACTAAGAATCCCAGAACCGGTGTGTCCCCATCAATCAACCCAACTAAAATAATCAACCCCTAGCCTATATTGACTGTCTTTCCTCACACCCGAGCAGCCACTCAAGCAACTCTGAATATTATCCATATCATCGATGACCCTGAGTCTAACCCCAGTATACCTTCCACCATAGTCATTGAGCAACAACCATCGTCACCAATTGTAGATACCACAGTCCCTCTACCACCTAATTCCCCAGAACCTTTGCAGCATGATATTCCAGAAACGATTCCCTTTTAGGAGAGGCAACCATCCATAGTACACAGTCTCTGAGGAAAGAGAGTGGCACATAAGTCATGAAGGATAAGATAAAAACCCTTGAAATTCCACCCATAACACAACTCACGATGAAAAAGGAGGAAGAGTCTCAAGCACCATAAGAGACTCGATCAGGACAAAGCAGAGCCTCGCTAAAAGAACAATTGGAACCCTTCCTACAAGATCTACAACAATGTTCAGAATTGTTACATCTCTTCCTAGTGCAGGTGGAAGCTATCCCTTTGCTTTCGCTAACCCTGAAGACTAAATTAGCCCAACAGTTGTGAAGATCACTCTAGGGAGAAGAGGAAATTGAGACACCATCTGAGCAATCCATAGCCAGTGGGCTTCAGCTCCATATCATACTCCCACTGGAGGCCACAGTTACATATAGAGAGCTCACTCAGTTGTCGACACCACAACTGCTAGGGTTGATCAAAGCCTCAACTGATCACCTAGAGCAACGGGTTCAACAAGCTGAAACACAAGTTGAGTATTGGATATAGGAAGGCATGTTGGAACAGACCAAAATAACGTAGGAAGAATACTTGAAAATCCAGGCAGAAGAGAAAGTGGAGAAAATGAAGGGAAATCTCACAAAGATCTGGCCAACTTTCAGAAAAGCATCCACTCAGATGCTTGAATACAATATCATTGTAGAACCAGAGGAACAACGCGGATTGGTTCAACAAGCATGGGAGGTACTAACATATTGAGCAGAGGACCTTCAAACACAGTTGGAGGGAGTGAAGTTTAAGGCCGAGGCAAAACCCAAAGAACTTCAACAGTAGCTAGAACGTGTTTCCCTGGAAGGCAACGATGCCAGATCCTTGTTGCACAAAAATATTGTTGAATTTACCACCATCTTCAAGGAATTCATTGACTGGATGGGTGTTATAACCTGCCGCAACCATGCATTGGAAGACTTGTGCACCAAAATCCAAACACTCAATGAAGAAGAAACTAAAACACACGATCCTCTAGAGAAACACGCAAAATTCGATGAAATGCAGCAAGAGGACAATTCTTTGAATGCTATGTTTGAAGCTCAAACAGTATAAAAGAAGGAACTCAAAGCCTTCAAGACTATAATTCAAACTGCATACCTGCAGATGCAATAGGTTGAGACATTAGAATATGTGGAATGGAATTCTCTCATCGCATCCAACCCAAAGGAATTCAACCTCAGCACAAAACAACGATTTGTTGCAGAAGCTTCATTGCTTGCCAGAAAATGGCAAAATAAACTTGAACAATTCCAGGAGGTCAAAGAAAAAGTGTTTGAGTTAGTTCCAAATTTGGGCTCTTCATTTGAAGGAGCCAAGGTGGAAGAAATTAAAACCCCTGAAGGACAACAGGTTTAATCAAAGAGCACTGAAGAATCAAAGACTTGACTCGAACCGAGTTAAGGATTGTGGTTGGGGCCTATTGGTCCCTTCGTTTTGATAAAAGATGTTGCGCAACTAATCAAAGAGACAACCAACCAAGTGAATAAGGTTGAAAAAGGAAACATGCAACAAAAATACGTTGAAAGAGAACACAATCTAAAGCTAACGCATAATCAGTTTTGGAGCTAATACAATTACAACAAAATCAAGAAGAGAAGAGGGTCGATGTGTTCTCAAGAGGAAAAAATGAACAAATTGTAGGAATGATTCTCTTGATGGGGATGATTCTCTCGTGAATGATTCTCTTCTTGGGTGAATATTTTGTATGTTCTCTTTAGTATTATATTGTATTGTAATAAGTGAATGAGAGATAGGGAGATGCAAGAACTGGATCTGTACTCCAGATATAGACTGTACTTAGGAAGGAAAGATTCTAGACTCATTGTGATCAGTTGTAGCATTATACTGAGATGTACCTAATGATCTCTTATACTGGGTAGGATGGATGTCTAATGTAAAGTTGTGAATTCTTATTGTCCAAAGACTTCTAATATAACAAAAATATATTGGAGATCAAATTTTGAAAATGTTTATGGTTCATCTTACTTTTTGTATCTTGAAATGTCATTATGCATTATATGTTATGAATTACATGTCGTTATCCCTTCTTAATGTTCTGTATTGATCCAGGTGGATATCGGTGGCCGCCCACCTTTTCCGACTGGCTCAAAACAGTTTTCTGGCAATTTTGGCAATTTACTATTTTTAGCAGGTTTTAACTTCTGGGGCCATTTTGGGGGCCTAAATGAAGGTTTTTTGAGATAGAGTTTCTCAATTATATTCAAATTCATGATTGAGGCCCCAAAATGAATCTCCTCGACGATACCTTTCCAACGAGCTATCACACGCCTAAAACGGAGATCGTATGCAAAAGTTACGACCCCAGGAAGTTGATGTACTAACTTACCCAAACGGGGCCCACATGACTTTTTGTGGAAATTTAGCATTTCATCATCTACGAGGTTAGGTTTTGGATTGTGACACCATTCGTCACATTATAGAACCTCTACGAGGCCTCATTGTAATCATCTTCTCATGGATGCGAGTAGCTGTCACATTTCTTTTCAGAGATAAGCTACCAGGGCCTTAACTAGTTTATTTACATTATGTTTATAGCAGCATATTTGAGTCATTTGTTATTAATGGAATGAAGTCTTGTTTCCGCTGCATCGCTGTATATTATTTATGTATTTCATTGTGTTCCTACGCCGTCCGGATCAGTGAAAATTATGAGGCGGTTTATTCATTCCTCGATCCTTTTACATATGGCGGAATCAGTGCAAGGGTTAGGACCGATAAGTTGAACCTTTGCCGAGATCATTTCAAACCGACGACCACCATGGGGAAAAGAAATAAGATGAGGGGCGGAGTCTATCTCAAATGACCTTTCGAGGAGGCCCTCGAGAAACAAAGAGCGATGATGGACAACTTGCCCTTATTCTTACTAGCTGATTCAAATTGTAGTTACATGCATTCGGAAGCCACTTTGGAGGTACCACTCCTTTGGAATTTCGATGAAACCGACGTTCCATATTTGATGGCCAAATGAATCGAATCTGTGGTAGATGTTGAATACATTAGAAGGATATTTCGGTTCGTAAGGTTTTACATTCGAGAAAGATTATTTTACGCGCTCCTCAAAGAGTCGCCTTATGTCCGAGGTGACCTACTCGGAGCAAGAGGGCGAGGAGAACCCTCTTTGTTCTGGTACGCACCCACTTAAGGTGCTACGAAAGAGGCGCCGCTTGAAGGAACAATAACTATCACGTAGGGGAGCTATGAGGAACAGAAATACAGCCACAATGGACTACTTTGTGGCGACCAAAGGGACCAAGATATTGCATGAGATTACGAGATACATTTCTACCCTACGCACAAAGTTGGGTATCAAAGATTGAAGAAACATTTGGTGTTAAAGTCTAGCAGTTGTCTGCATAGATACATTCGGGGAGAAGTGGGTTCCTGGAAACCTCACTTGGTGGCTAACATCTTACATTATCTTTGCCGAAATTGAAGCGAAGTTCAAGCGGAAGCGATACTTTGGTTAAGCAAATCGGAAACAGGAAAGGTACTCCCAAATATGAAACAAAAGGACCAAGCCAAAGTGCCGAGGGAAAACTTACGAAACCACAAGCAAGAAAAGAGAACAACACCACGAAATAAAAGGAGCCGGAAGTGGTGTGAGTTCCATAAGGCTCCACCCACAACACAAGTGAAGGTAGCCGAGGACAGCGATCAGCGGTAGCAGGTTGAAGGCTTAAAGTCGGTTGTCTCCAGGCTGGAATTGAGGGGAACGACAAAGGAATGGCGAGCCAGTTATCGATCGCAGACCCAGCATACATTATTTACTACGAAGATCGAAGGAGGAACGGAGATCGGAAGGGGCGTCTCTTCGTTAGATGTGAGCAGGTTCCGTTCACGGTTCGGTATTATGTCGATGAGTGGGAGCGGAAAAGACCTCATCTACGGTAGAAATAAAATGAAGTGGATTTGGAGCTTGCCGACCAGCCACACCACAAACCGCCTGCCATACGGTTTGTTGCACCAAAGGACCCGGGACCTAAGCGTCGGTCGACAATGTACGCCTTCCCTCGACATCAAAGCCTTCCGCGGATGAGAATTATTGTAGCGATGTTTTCTCCTCTTGATGTTTACGATGTATTGAGCCAGCGTGCAATGGAGGCGACATGTTGTGTATGAGTCACAACCTACGTCTTTATTATCACTTTGGGCAATAAAAGAACGAAGCGGATACAGGAGATAGCGCCGCCTACCACCATCTCTTTAGTTTCTGCAAAACAATGATTAGAAAGCTCATTTCCAAACCCCGGAAATTTGTTTTCGATGATGCGCGCCCTCGGGGAAGCGGTACGGCGCGATATAAACAAGGCCTTGCACAAAACATAAGGAAGTGGATAAGGTCGTGGAGGGGTATGGGGACATCTTCACCTCCCGGGAGTGCCTCTTGCCGGGTCGGCTTTTACATCCCGATCTGACCCGGAGTGCATCGGCCTTAATGGACCCATCTCTACTGTGCGGGAATAGCGAAATCAAAGAGGTAGGTCCGGGGCTATTGCGAGAAAGGTCACATCCGGTAGGAGTTCATACGCCATGTAGGAGCCGATTTTCTTGGTCTGCAGAAAGGATGGACGAGACTTCGTAGATGCTCGGGCCTTGAACAAGATCCACGCGGTTGAATAGATTTTAGATCCCCGCAGTTGATGACTACGGACCAACTCAAAGAGGAACAAAATATTTCAAGCAGAATAGGCTTGATACGGGTATCACCGGTACCAATCGAACCACGATGTGTGGAAAGCGCATTCGCAAATTGAGGGCACCAAGATAGTTGGTCGTATTACCCTTCCGGGTTGGCGAATGCCCTGCAACCTTCATGGGAGCTAATGGGCGACGTGCTGACCGATGCTATCGGCTGGTGTGTACTTTGATGACATTCTGATATTCAACCGGACTTGGGAAGAGCACCTCCTACATATCGACGGGTCCTCAATGCTGGCAACACCAAGTTGTATTGCCAATTTGGAAAATACACTTTGGCGCAACCAGTTCCGGTACTCCGGGAATTACATTATTGATAGCCGGGGAATTACATGTGGATAAAACCAAAAGATCCAAGTCATTTGGGGATTGGCCAGCCCCAACCACTATGAGCTGGCCTTTTTAGGTCTTGCCAATTCTCCTTCAGTTTGTTTGAGGATTCTCTCATATCACTTACAGCCCTTGAGTCAAGTCATAGAGAGGAGCTAAACAAAATTCTTTGGTACAGATCTCAGCGTTAGGGGGTGAAACATAGCCTGCAACCGCTGGGTTCTCTCACGCCTACGGGCCTGCAACAACCATTTGAGATCAGAGCTGAGATGCCTAAACTATCTTGTTGGGGCGATCCTTAATCAACATGGGCATCGGTGTATCACGGTGAACACTTCGACCACGATCCGGGAAATCCGACAAAAGAAATGTACTCCGGTAATGCGAGGCTTACGTATGCGGCAATGGAAAACCTTGCCCACATTTTAGGAAAGGAAGCGATCATCCACATTGATCACAAGCCTCTGTAGTTTATACAAACATAGGGGAAATTGCGATTAGAGTTGGTCCACATACATGTAGTAGTTTCATCTAAACATCAAGTATAAGGCAGGGAGAAAAAATTGTGTTGCAGACTGCCTCAGTCAGCCACCCGTCGTGGCGTTGACCACTGTGCTCAACTCTTGGGCATGAGACTTCTGGGTGGCGGCCTACTCTACACAGAGTGATCCTGATTGGAATACACACATACAATGCACTCATGGAAGCAAATTGCCCAATTTTCCTCGAGTTCCTGCTTAAAACATCGCAGGACTGCTGCTGTGTTCCTTCAATGGCGGTACCAAGATGGTTTGGAGGCACTGATGAGAATCAACGCTGGGCATTCGAGTCGAAGAAAGCGTGGCGATGTATTTTCTATTGGCGAACCAACCGACAAGATCGTCTTTGGGAAATTTTATCCAGTCTTTGCGCTATTACCAGCGTCATCAAATGAGGGCTCTATGCTTTCACTTTTACAATTTATTTAGAATCCATATCAATGGATTACATTTCAGACCTTCCTTCTACTAAGCATATGGTATGTGTTTTTGTGGTCGTGATGAATTCTGAAGATGTCGATTATGATGGCTGCAGAAGAATATCACAGCGGGAAGCCAGCACTTCATCTTCGCCCGAATAGGTGTGGAATTTTTGCTTTAAGGATCGATTATCATCTCGAATCGAGACAGGTGGTTCGCTAGGTACATTTTAGTCCGACCCTCAGTGCGATCGTGGACACCAATCTCACCAAGTCCATGACTTTCCATCCATAAGCGATGGCGGGCAGTCGTCAGCCGGGTGATTGGCCACGCATTCTCAACGTAACCTGAATTCAAAGAATCCACACACAGCGATGAAGAGCCTCCCTATAGCTTTAACGGTACTGGCAGGCTCTCCGCCCAGCTCAGCCCAGCCACAACCCTTTCAAGTGGGCTTTGGATTCCAGCCCTCACCCCATTGGTAACATAGCCATGCCATTTGTGGCTACTTTCGAGGAAGATTCATCTCATGTCGGTCACGAGGCGGATAAGGCAAATAAATTCATTGAGCACATTCAACACATCCATCGCGGGTTCGTGACATCTTGGACGCAATGCACTATGAGCACAAACAGCGAGCATGATCAGCATCATCGGGTGCCACACAACTTCAAGTGGGCGACAAAGTTTGGTTGCACTTGCAGAGTGAGTTCCTTACAAGACCCCATCGGAAGTTTTTCTCACTCCGTTATGGGTTGTACAAAATCACCAAGGTCGTAGGGGAAAATTCCTTTGAGCTCGGTATTCCACCATTCAGCAATTACGCACCCGGTCGTTCAATGTGGACCGTATGACCTACTCCCTCTACTAGACACATCCAGACATGGCGGGGCAACTCATAGCGGGTTAAATCCGATTTGCATGGGTCGGCGATTCAATCGGATCTTGGATACACAGATCAAGAACACTCAGAAACAAAGGATACCACTATATCGGGTTGTCAAAGATGACTCCTTCCGCAAGACAAATGGCTCACGGGGATAGGATTCGTGATTTCCTCATCTCATGGAGGAACTCAGCGCAATGGGACCATTTAGCTTTCCTAAGGAGGGAGGATTGAGATCGGTGGATATCGATTGTATGCAACACTTCCGGTATCAAACCGGTTTAAGCTTAATTTGAAAATTTACTATTTTAATGGGGTTTTAACCAGGGGCCATTTTGGGGGCCTACCGTAGTTTTTAGCAGGTTTTAACTTCCGGGGCCATTTTGGGGGCCTAAATGAAGGTTTTTTGAGATCGAGGTTCTCAATGATATTCGAAGGCATGATTGAGGCCCCAAAATGAATCTCCTCGACGATACCTTTCCAACGATCTATCACACGCCTAAAACGGAGATCGTATGCAAAAGTTACGACCCCGGGAAGTTGATGTACTAACTTACCCAAATGGGGCCCACATGCCTTTTGGCGCTTCATCTCCTAGGGTTAGGTTTTTGGATGTATATGACTTTTTTCATTCTCGTCTATTGTAAAAAAGGCCTCTAGAGCCTCATTGTAATCATCTTCTCATGGATGCGAGTAGCAGCCACATCTCTTCTCAGAGATAAGCTACCAGCTAGTTTATTTACATTTTGTTTGTAAGCATATTTCAGTCATTTGTTATTAATGAAATGAAGTCTTATTTCCGCCGCATCTCTGCGTGTATGTGTATTTATGTATTTCATTGTGTTCCTACATAAATCCAGATCATGTATAGTTCTGTTCTTCTGTATTAGTGTATGATGTGGTAAGTATCTGAACTGAGTATCTATCTTGCGCTAGAATGGTAACATTATAGATGGATTATAGATATGTGTAGAATTATTTGTACCCTTCCCTTAGTTCTTTTGTCTCGGTTTCACTTTGGGTGAGACTTATTTCCTTTCTGAAATATGAAAATGCCAGTGCACTAGAGTACATCGGTACCCCTTTTGTTGGTAACCTGCACAGGATCCTGGTCTAACAACTTTGTGCCAACACCGCCTAAACCTATTATATTCACATTCTATTTATATATATAACAAGTGCTACTGTAGGAGTGATGTCCCTGCCTCAAATGCTATTATTTTACTCAAGTGTAATTGATCTTATTTCAAAACGCTATTGTTTTACTCAAGTGTAACTGATTTTATTGCAATGTAGTGTCTTACTTCAAAATCATTCATATATCAACATCAATATGTTCAGAAAAAATTGTACATACCCGAAAGCATAACCATCTCCTCCTCGGATAGACCTTTGGATGCAAATCTCTATGCTAGTTGGTTTACATCGAAGGTAGGGGAGCGATAGCCAAGATATATGAAGATAGTGAATTAATTTCATCCATTTTTTTCCGCTGAACATCCTACTTGAAAGTAACTTCATATGGCAATGCTTACAAACAATTATGGAAGTATTGTTGGTTTTTCAACATTTCTTGTTGCTATGAATAATAGTAATTAAATATGTTACTAAGTTAAAATGGAATGCACATTGTCACTAGTAATTAAATATGAAACCAATTTCTTAGAAACAATAGAATGAAGTGAATCAATGGCGGACCATTAAACATTCGAATGGCACTTTTTCAAATTTTACAACATTTCACAACATTTTTAGAGCCTAAAATATTGTTAAGCTTTGTATCTCATGGTCAACAAGATTTATTATCTTAGGAAAACATAGGAAGAATAGTTTTGACTATCGCATAGAAGAAAATCAAAAGTTGGTAATTATTCTAAAACCAGATCTTTTCTCACCGATGAATTTTGGTTCTATTGAGCCCAAGAGAGTTTAGATGATATGAGACAACTTGGGTACTTGCATAACCTACACATAGTTTCATCCTTTTAGAAGGGTATCATGGCTAAGTCTTACCTTTTCACCTTATATGGTTCTAATCTTGTTGCCAGCAACTAGATTTTGAACCCGGAGAAACTCAGCAGAAAGAGAAAATTTGCTTCCATTACCAAATTCCAATTCTACCAACATATATGATTGTCAAAACTTGCCATTTACAAAGTGTAGAAAACCACAGAATATTGTAATGCACATAGTTCTTTCAACTTTAACAGTGTCTTATGTTAGTAGAGTGTATTTATCTTTTATAAGTAGTCTTAACAACATTAAGAATTCTTCAGGGTCTTAAATTTTAACATTATCAAAGGTTCCTTGGGTAAAAAGAAAAAGGATTTCAAACTGTATTAAAAACTATTACCAGGCAATTGGGAATCTATTTAATATTTCCATTCCCAAAATTAAACATACCATTTGTAGAACAAACCATCTAATTAATCAAACAATCCCTAGAACTAGTATGATCCTCACAAGAGGGACACCAAGAATCAAGCCCAATGGTCATCCTGCATATCACTGCATTAACAGGTTTTAAGAGAAAAGTTGGGAGAAACACACCCTTTGTTTTGAGGTTGTAACGAAAAAATTTGTAATGCCTCCCCTCAATGACAGTAACCACCCGAATTGATGATTATATTTTCATAGAGATATTTATTGAACATGGTAGAATAATATCTTAAGAAACATCTATTGTAGATCGACAGTATAGACACTATGGTACCTCAGAGATGGTTCCTTTCTTTCATCTACATCATATCATTTTTGCAACAACCAATTTATGATAAGGTATTTGTTGAGTCGCCAAAGTACCATCTTTTTACCAACCTTTCACTTCACTTTTAACCATATTCCGCTTTCCCATACCCTTACATTAAACCATTTTCATGATTACATGGGTTTTAGACATATTATTTTCCAATGCATCTATTTTAGTGTTTTTGAGTGAATTTGTGATTAAATATTGGAAAAATGGCATGTTTACACTTATATATGAAAGTGGGATGAGTTTCATGATGTTTACAGGTGTATTTGAAGACTCTGACCAAGTCAAATTTGACCATCAAGCCTCAAATTCGAATTTCCTCTTCAACCCTTTGAAGATTTGATGAAGATTTG
>SNQJ01S0073631.1:35386-47871 GCA_010110895.2 Picea sitchensis
CATACCCATATTGGAGCAAAAATCCTTGAGGATTCTTAGTTGGTTTTCAAGATCATGGGGACTCCTTGCCATAAGAACGATATCATCAGCATAAAGAAGAAGATTGGTGACTATACCAGTGAGAGTAGGGCCGACACAACCTTCTTTTTCCAAGCATTCTTCTAATTTATCAATGTATATGCCAAAAAGGGTAGGGGACAAGGGACAACCTTGTTTGACTCTGATATTGCAGTTAATATATTTTGACTAGCCCTCAGTGTTTTTAAACTTAGCAATAACGTTCTCATACATCCTTATTGCAGCAGCCCTCAACTCAAGAGGCACTTTTATCTCTTCCAACCTACTCCAAAGGTTTTTCCTAGGAACCATGTCAAAAGCTTTTCTAAAGTATCAAAACATTAGTAATATATATTAAAATATTAATTTATTAATACCTTAATGTAATAAAATATTAATTTTTTAATTAAATATTACATTAACCATATATAAATTATTATAAAAACAATAAGTGATAAATTATTATAAAAATAATAAGTGATAAAGTTATAAATCTATTAAATAATTAAAATATTAATAAAATCTATAAATTAAAGTATTAAACATTAATGTGTAATGTAGTGCATTATAATTAATTATTAATAATATATTATTACATTGATCACTAAATTGTTAGTTAAGTAATTAATAAATCATTTATATATTAACTAGGTATTAAAGTATTACTAATACATTAATAATTATTATTTAGATAATTACATTAAAGTATTAATAAATTAATAAAACTTTAAGAAAGTATTAAACATTAAATTTATAATTTATATTGTATTAAATTTATTATTATTAATGTATTAATACTAAAATTTAAACATTGCAATAATGTATTGAATAATTAATACATTAATATTTTAACACATTAATGTATTTATGTATGAATGCATCATTAATCAATAGATCATTGTGGTTGATCATGGTTGGCATTCACCATGATTTGATATGATTGACAATCATCATGATTGACTATGGTTGATTGAGGTTGACTATGGTTGTCCATGCTCATGGTTGGCCTTCGTAGACCATGTGGAGATGATTATGGTGGGTGGCATTGATTATGGCATCCACAAATTATGCTGAAGATATTAGGACGAAGGGTTTTTGTTTCTCACATTACAGTATTCCAATACATTTATGAGACTCCCACAATGGGTTATGGCCATCACATTGCGACATTGGGAAATGTATGTGTCCTTGCAATGTTGGTAAATGTTTGTCACATTGCCAGATTAGGGTTTTGTACATCACCTTGTGACAATGGGTTCTTGTCGTCACATTGCTATGCTTTGAAATGTTTGTGACATTATGACGTGAGGAAATGCATGTATATCATTCCATGGTGTTATGGTTCGTCACATAGTGACAATAAGTCTATGTGCATAGAATTTAAATGTTACAAAGTTCATCGCAATGTGACAAATGAAAGAGTTTTGTAAGATAACAAGTTTTCAACATGAACGTCACATTGTGATGTGGGTTATGTTCATCACATTGCGACATTTGGAAATGTATGTCACATTGTGACGTTAGGATATGAGTGTCATATTGTAACATGATGATATGTTCGTCAAAATGTGATAATAGGGCTATGTTCGTCACATTGTGAAATATGTTTATGATAATCACATTGAGACATTGAGTTTTGTACATCGCATTGCCACAATGGGTTATGTTCATTAGATTGTGACATTTGGAAATGTTTGTAACATTGGGACATTAGGATATGTTTATCACATTGCGACATTAGGGTTTTGTATAAGACATTGCGACAACGGGTTCTCTTCATCAGAATGCGACGTTTTGAGATATTTGTAACATTGTGATGTGAGGATATGCATATATATCATTCTGTGGTGCTATGGTTGGTCACATAGTGACGACGAGTCTATGTGCATAGCATTACAACGTTACAAAGTTCATTGCAATGTGACAAATAAAAGATTTTTGTAACATTAATTTTTTTTTGCATGAATGTCATATTACAATGTGGGTTATGTTCATCACATTTCGACGTCGGGAAATATTCATCTCATTGCAGTGTCAAGCTAAGTTTCTAAAATTGTGACATTGAGTTATGTACATCACATTGTAACAATGGGTTATGTTCAACACATTGCAACGTTTGGAAATGTTTATCACATTGTAACGTTAAGATATGTGTGTCACATTGTGGTGTCACGATATGTTCATCAAAATGCAACGATATGGAAATGTTCATCACATTGCGACATTGAGTTGTGTACATCACATTGTGACAAGGGGTTATGTTTGACACATTATAATGTTTGGATATGTTTGTCACATTGTGACATTAGGATATGTGTGTCACATTGTGACGTGATGAAATGTTAATCAAAATGTGACAAAGGGCTATGTTCGTCACATTGTGATGTGTGTTTATCACCATCACATTGCATCATTGAGTTGGGTACATCACATTGTGACAAGGGGTTATGTTCAACACATTGTGATGTTTGGAAATGTTTTTCACATTGTGACATTAGGATATGTGTATCACATTGTGACGTGATGATATGTTCTTAAAAATGTGATGAGAGGGCTATGTCCATCACATTGCAACATCTATTTATGATCATCACATTGCGAAATTGAGTTGTGTACATCACACTGTGACAAGGGCTATGTTCGATGCATTGTGACGTTTGGAAAGTTTTGTCACATTGTGATATTACGATATGTGCAATGTGATGATATGTTTGTAAATATGAAACGACATGGATATGTTCGTCAAATTGCGACATATATTTATGATCGACACATTGCGACATATATTTATGATCGACACATTGCGACATTATTATGTTTTCTAGATTGCAACATAACTATGTTTGTCACATTGCGACGTAACAATGAAGGATTTTACATGTCGCATTGCAATGTAGGGTTTTGAACGTTGTATTGTGTTGGTGGGTTTTGTACGTCAAATTGCGATGTTGGCATATGTTGGTCAAATTGTGACATCTTGAAATGTTCATGACATTCTAACCTAAAGTTATGTTGAATTGCATCAAAGATAATATATGTTGGATCAGAGTTAATTTAAAAGTTTATCATGGTTTATTGGATCATAGGTAAAGTAAAAATTTATCACAGTTTAAGAGATTTATACGAAATATTTTTTCAAAGTCACATACATAAAATATTTCATGAAATTCACTCAGATTGAATATAAGAATACAAATGTTATAATGCCAATGAAATAAATTAATGTAAATGGAGCATTAAAGTCTTTTTCATTTTCTCAATGTTGATTTGAGTAAAAAACTAAATGAAACTGAATCATGTACCTTGAATTACTTGATGGTCATTGTTGTCGTCCTAATACACAATTGGGGTAATGTGGAAGAAACCTTCAATCCACTTAGTGTGTCCTTGGGGGCAAGTTTCGAGTCAAGGTGTTGTCACCTTATCCTCAACTCATTCGTCTAGGCCAACTCCTAGCGAAGCCAAAGGGGGTAGTCCCTATAAAAGAAAAGCTAAGGCTTTTTCTAAACTAAGACAGAAAAATACTTTAGCCTAGGAGTTTATTGTTGAATATAAAAGTTCGATCACACTACTTAGCATGTATCATCATAAAGAACATTTTCTCATGAAACATTTATACATAAAAAAGGATACAACCACTGCAATAATCAAGAGCATAAATGAGATGAGATAACATACATAAATAAAATTGCTCACATAAGAGTGATTGAAAATATGTTTTAACTAGTGCCTTAAAGGGAGTCGTGGGCAGTGTAGATCGAAGATTTTGTTAGGGTTAATTTTGTAATTAATTAGTGAAAGTGTTTGGCCCTCTTATGTATTATTCACCAATCTAAAATTTGTCGATCGGATGTGCCGCAAATCCAACAAGGTAAGTTTCCAGGTGATTTGACACACTCCACCCAGGGTAGTGGTTTTAGACGAATAGTACCACTCAGAGATTGCCTTAATTATACTAGCAAGGTTCAATTACTTTGATGAAAATAAAAGATAGATCATACACCCTGCTTTGAAATATTGAGGCACTTGTGCAAACACTTTGAAAGAAAATAAAGAGATGAATTGCAACACATAAATTTATATACCCTGCTTTGTATTTGAGAGATATATCAACAAGATATTACTTGACAATGTTGTTGCAAAATTGAATGAAGAAGGAAAACTACTTGAAACTGAAAATTGCATGAGAATCTAAGCATTAATTTAACATGCATGAAGTTAGAGTGTTGCAGTGTGTTTGATATTGTTTGACTCATGTAATTGATTATTATATTTAAGCATGCACAACTTTACGAGAGAAAGATAAACCACAACACCAATCCCCCTAAGGAGATGAAGAAACTGGGCATAAAGGCCCGCTTTTATTATGTGTTACAATGGAGAACTTTAGTGTTCTCTTTGAGATTTTAGCTCTTTCAGAAGAATAGGGATCCTTATTGATGGATATTTAAGAGTAGTACAAGAATAAAGAATATAAAAGAGACACCTTGTTTTGACGAAGTTACAACCCCCCAGGGTCCTTGAAAGTCTTGATTTTCGCCCAACACAAGAAAAATATCCTCTTGGATCTGTATTTGTTGCAACAAAAAATCCAACATGTGAAGTTAGAAATGATAGAAAGAATCTTTAAACAAATACAAATATTATCAAAAATTTTAGAAATTTTTCTAAGGCAAAAAACTGAATTTTGGGGGGTTTTAAAGGGTTTGAACAATCCTAAACTAGGCTCTCTTGAAAGATTTATGTTTGTTGTTTTAGGACATCAAACATACAATATCTAAATATATTTATAAACAAATTAAACTAAGAAAAAAATCTTGATCTAAACTTAGATGAAAAAGGCCAAGTAAAATGCTTCAAACTTTGTCTAGATTTACCTTTAACAAAGATAAATTAGCCTAGATCTAGCAAATAACACATGCAAAGCTTAGATGTTTGAAAATGAAATTTTGACTTATTCTAACTTGCATGCAATTGAATTAAAGAGTAAGGAAGAGAGATTTTATCAATTTATGGAGCTTCCGTCTGAGTCTGGAACTTTGGGCTATGGGCTTCTCTTAGTAATGGACAAGAGGGCGCTTGATATCATAAACTTTGGACGATGACAATGGAAACCACCATTTTCAAATCCTTCTTCTTGAAGAACCTGTAATTAAACACTTCAATCCTGCACACAACGGTTAAAGGCCTTCCCTACACACATAGCTCACAAAGCATGTTAGATTTAACCTAAAATAGAACATACATTTAGGAGTCTATGAAGTAAATAAAGGCAATAAGAGAAATCAACCTAGATATTTCTTACCTAATTATATGACATCATACCTATTAGGCTTTGACAATTGAGCATAAGATCAAAAAATTAATCAATACATGTTACCTCATAAACTATTTGCATTTAAATGAAGACAACCACACATGAATCCACACCAAGATTGCTCCAAAGACTTTGTTATTCCAATGCTTGCAAAATGTTGCAATAGCTTCTTCACCCAAGACTGAGCTAACTAAATGAGGAGGTCGAACCTCTCTTAAATAGGAATGGAGGTGATAATTCCCAAGTGATGCATGGGCTTAGGGTTAGGTTTAGGGTTTAGGTATGCGTGAGGATGAGTGTAGTTGCACATGAGATGAGGAGGAGATGCGTGGGAGTGAAGGGGGGATGGTGTATAGTTAAGTGGAAGCATAGGTAGGTGAAGGGGAGTGATGGCGAGTGGACTAGGAGAGAGTAGGAGTGAGGAGTAAGTGAACTAGGAGAGAGTAGGAGAGATGAGTGAGTTAAGTGGTGTGTGGGCCACATAGGAGATGCACTAGGGTTTAGGTAATGTGCCACTTAGGATGGGAGTTGAGTTCCTTAGTTGGAGACTCCTCACAACTCCATGTCATCTAATTAGGTCGAACTCCTCACTATTTAACTCGCCTTAAGCCTTTAGTTAACTAGGGACACACAAAAAACATGTCTAAAACATGTTCCCCAGTTCTCCTAAAATTTAGGAGATTTAATTAATTACCCATTTTTCCGTATTTTTTGAGTAATATTGATTTTTTTAGTGATAAAAATCACTTTTTAGTCTCAAAATATGGGAAATAGCGGTTTACATCATACTGCGGATTGGAAAACAACTGTAAATGTGACATGTGACAATGTTTGATGCCACATTTTTTACATTTATTGACTTAGAATTAACAAATTCCATTTTTTGCGGGAATTTAATTAAATCACTAAAAACTTAGAAAAAATCTATCAGACTTAGCCGCAATTTCCAAATGACTCAGACACTATGTTCTAGTGTGATCTTATATACATTCTGACACTAGACATTGTATTTTCCATGCCAAGACCTGTTTGTCAACACATACTCCGGCTTTGAAGCAAGTCTTTTTCTGAGTGAAAAAACTTAGAAATTATTTAATCGCTCACTAAGGCAAGAAGAAAAAACAATCTGAAGTATGTGCCCACTCCTAGATCAAGGGTGGTCAATAGCCTTTTACAATATACTTAGGAAATTTATTACAAGGGTGGAAATGCGGGAAAAATGGGCCCTTTTAAGGCCTGTTGAATCACTAAAATCTTCATATATGAGCATTGCTTGCTCATTCTCTGGCGGCTCTTCAGAAATCCATCTTGTGAAAACTGGTGGATAACATTGGCTCCATATGGGGACATGTGGTTGATCTATAAATCTGTAGGAGACCATGCGAGAATCTAGAATAACGTTTCCTGCATCATTGACGCATGTTAGATATCATATCCATATAAAAACCAACATTATACACAATTTGCAAATAATAAAGTACAAATACATATAGTACAACAAAGCATATATACATGTGCATAAAATACAACAAAGGTGTTAGTATACATGTGCATATAATAAAAATAAATGATGTACATAAAGACAAAGTATAAAGTACAAAGATAAGGGTTAGAGAGTATGATACAGTATATGCCCCCATGGGCATCATATGATCTTTGTGAAGAACAACTTGAGAAGTTGGTCGTTTACTGGTAGGGCCAAATTCTCACCATCCAACCTGTTCAGATAGAACAAATTTCTGTCAGTTGTACCCTATATAATATATGGACCTGTCCATAAGCTGTCAAACTTCCCATGGTTACCTAGATTTTTCCTTCTTTTATCCCAAAGAAGGATTGTGTCCCCTTCCTGAAAGACTCTTTGTTGTGAAGACTTATCAAAAGTCCTCTTTGCTTTGCTCTGATTCTTTATGCTTTGATCCAAATATTTTTTTCTGATTTCATTTAACTCTATTAATTGATCACTCTTGTTCTGCTGGAAATCTTCATCTAAACCATACTTTTGAACAAACTGATACACTGAAATCTTGAGATGAATTGGCAAGGTGGCATCAAGATCGTAGACAAGATCGAAGGGGATTTTACCAGTGGAACTCTTTTTAGTTATTCTATCCACCCATAATGCAAACTTTATTTTGTTGTCCCATGACCTCTTATTATCCCCTACCGTTTTCTTGAGAATATTCGCTAAGTTCTTGTTGTTGGATTCAGCAAGACCAATACCTTGGGGATAATAGTTTGAAGAGTGGGACAACACAATGCCATAGTTGAAACAGAAATTGGAAAGATCTGTTGAACTGAAGGCCTTGGCATTATCAATGGTAATCTTGGTGGGTACATCGAACCGAGTGATTATCCTATCTTCAAGGAAATTCATTACTACTTTGTAGGTTGCATGCTTAGTGGGTATTGCTTCTACCCACTTAGTGAAATAGTCAGTGGTTGTAATTATCCAAGTAAAACCATTACTTGAATTATCTTTGAACTTACCTATAAAATCAATCCCCCACTGTTGAAAAGGAGCTTCGACAACCAGAGGCTGAAGAGGCAAGGCTGCTAACTTTTTCTTCCCTGAAAATAGCTGACACTGTTGACAACCCCTGACCATTTTGTGTGCATCTGAGAAAATGGTCGGCCAATAATAACTTGCTCTAAGGATTTTGTGGGCAGTAGTTTTGGCCACAAAGTGTCCACCACAAAATCCTGAATGGAATTTAATCAAAATTTTCTTAGACTCTAGTTCATCAACACATCTGAGTATTACTCCATCGGGGTTCTTCCACCCTAAGTCGTCTTGAATCATACAATACTTTGTTGCCTTAAACCTTAAAGCCCTCCTCTTGTGACCAATCAAATGACTTGGGAAAGTAAGGTTTGAGAGAAAGTATATGATATCTGCATACCACTGGTGGTGTTCTAACTTTTGAAGCTCTGACGACAAGGTTGGCCTAGTTTGATTTGTTTGGCATACTAAGTTCAACACTTGTTCATTTCCTTCGGTGAACATTTGAGATAAAACCTAACCTTTAATCAACTTTGTGGGTTTTATTTCTAATTCATATTCTTGTATTTTAGAAACCCACTTTCCTATATATCCCAAATAATCTTGTTGACCAAGGATATCCTTTACTACTGCGTGAGTGACATACCCCACAATCTTTGAGTATCCTATGTATACTCAAAAATGTTTGAGAGATTTGACTAAGGCATATGCTTGTTTTTCCATACTTGTATAGTTAAGTTCTGAATTCTACAATGCCTTACTCATAAAAGCAATGGGTTTCTCCTGACGCTCATTATTCTTCTGGAGAAACACCCCTGCAATAGTATCCTCGGAAGCAAAGGAAAAGATCTGAAAATCTTTTGAATAATCAGGACTAATTAGCACTAGTGATTTTCCAATTGCATCTTGTTATCGGACTAATCGGTAGGTGTGAACACTAACTGATCTCCCTAGATCCACCTAGATCTAGAACAAAACACACCAGAACATGATGCTTTGCTTAAGTTTTAGATATTGAATTTACTAACTAAAGAGGGACGAGTGACATACCGTTTAAATGTCACTTCCTCTTGCCATCGCCATCCTAGATCCGTTCCAATGCTCATACAATGATGATCCTGCAAAAGAACGCAACCAACCAAAGTGATAGCAATAGTATAAACTCAATATAAACCTATGTATGTGATCAAGGAATCATACAATAAAACACAACAAGATTTATAGGAAAGAATCATATTATTGTATCATATTAAATGTGAAAGAGAGATTACAACCATGGCCTTGATGTCATAAGGTCCCTTCCAGTTGTCCTTCATTCCCCACAAACTTTCACTCCAAGAATTATGAGAGCATAGATCTGATAATATTCACAATCTATCTTGACAAAGGCAAATCTCAAAGCCACTCCAACGAAGCTAATAATTCCAAGCCGACCAAAGTTAACTTTCTCCATGAGAACTCCTCTCCTTTTATAAGTTGAAGAGGATAAGGTGAGGAGGTTAGGATGATGCCACTAAATCATGAAAGCGAGTAAGATCCAAACCATTCGGATGCCACCTCACCATAGAAGTTTCTCCTTCTATAAGATTCGAGAAAACGCTTGTTTTCCCCACGTGTAGGCATTCTCGCACCCTGCCTATAGAGCAAACTGCGAACATGTCACACCCTAGCTATGGTGAAACCTACGAGAATCAGGCATTCTCGCACCCTGCCTATATAGCAACCTGCGAACTTCCTTTTTTACAGGGCTTTTACAAGGGAAAATGCAACTTCTTTTCTCAGGAAAAGTTCTTCTCCCTTCTCTCTTCAGGAACTCAGGCCACTGCCCCTCTGAAGGCAACATATAGGTTTACATCATTAACGGTCATAGGGATGACGAAAATAATGTGTAACACATCCTTAATAGTTTTAAAAGCAATCTTTCCTTCTTTTGACCACTCATACTTAGCATCTTTATTTAGTAGCTTGAGAAGTGGTTTCATTAACTCAACTAAGTTAGGAATAAACCGTCTAACAAATTTTATCTATCCAAGAAAGGATTGGAGGGACCTTTTGTATGGCTTTGACCCTTTCAGGATCCATCTTTACCCTGTCTTATGTTATGATGTGACCTAGTAGTTTACCTTTGTCAACACCCAAGATGGACTTAGTTGGGTTCAAGGAGATGCCATATTTTCAATATCTTTCAAAAACCTGCCTGAGATGACTTATGTGATCTGATCTTTTCTTGGAAAAGACTGTCAAATCATCCTGGTATATTTCTATGATTTTTCCCATTAGTTCATGAAAGGCATAATCCATGGCCCTCTGAAAAGTGGCACCCGCATTAAGCAAACCAAAAGGCATCCTTAGATACTCAAAACTACCCCAAGGAGTGGTAAAGGTAGTCTTATTCTGATCTTCCTTCCTCACCAAAACTTGGTTATAGCCTGAGAAGCCATCCAACATGGACATAATCTTAGAACCAGTTGCCCTTTGGAGTAGGGTTTCGATGTTGGGGAGGGGATAATTATAATTGATACATGCAAGATTTAAGTTTCTAAAATCTATACATAGTCTAATCCCTCCATTCTTTTTTCTAACAACCACTAAATTGTAGCACCAAGAAGAGTGTCTGGTTGGAGAAATGATTCTAGCATCCAACATCTTTTTTAACTCCACTTGAACTAGAGGTGCTAACTTAGGATTTATTCACCTAAGTTTTTTCCGGAAAGGTCTTGTGTCATCTTTGAGAGGGATGGTGTGTTGAAATACATCTTCTTTGTATGCTTTGAGTTCATCATAGGTGAAGGAAAACACATCCTTATACTCTTGGACTAGGCTGATTAGTTCCTTCATTTCCTTTTCTGTGGTTCCTTTTCCAATTTTTATCATTCTTGGGACTTTGTATGTCTCAATGTTTATTTCAATATATTTGTCAGGCTTTATTGTTTCTTTTTTCTTTTTATACATGTCATGTTTGTCAAAAATTTCTTCTAGGGAAGTTATACCTCTGGGTACTGGATTTTTTATGGGATTATCGTCTTCAATATATTCCTTGCCTTCCTCTTTGTAGCTGACATTAAAGTCTTTGAATTCACCTAAGTTATGGATGAACCTTTGAACATGTTTGCCATCTTTGAAAACTTGTCAATTGTCAACGTTATCTGGGACAGATGGCCTAAATATTATCTCAAACTTACCTTCACCTTTCATTAAGTTTTCTGAGGGCTGGAGGGTAGAAGCGGCTACAGCTAGACTATCAGCCAAATTGTTTTGATCTCTTAGGATAATAATAAGGTCTAAGGCATCAAAATATTCCATGGTATCCCATATAACATTTTGATATCTTCTAAGCCTCTCACTTTTGCATGCATACTTGTTCTTAACTTGGAGAATCACTAAGTTCGAGTCACCCTTTATATTGATAATTTTGATACCCATGTCTTTAGCGATTTCTAAGCCTACCAAAAGTGCCTCCTACTATTTCACATTATTAGTTGCATCAAACTCAAGTCTGAATCCAAAGTTGTAAGTTTTATCTGTTGGACAATTTAACACAATGCCTACCCCTTTACCCGATCTGGAGTGAGCTCCATCAAAATTCGTTTTCCATGCTTTATTGCTAACCTTTTCATCTTTAAAATTCCCTTGAACTGGAGCTAATAAGTTAGAGAAAATGGATAAGTCGCCCATATCTGACACTTGGCCAAAAAACTCATTAAATTGATCTTTAAGGTCTTTTATGTGATACTTCCTTTCCTTTTCGCTAAAGAGTCTGAAGCTTTCAATTGAAGGAGGAGGGTATGGAATAGTAGCAAAGGTCAAATACATATTCAAACAACCACCCATTGTTGCTCTTCGTGTCCTAGATAATAGCATCCCCCATGCATCTGGTACATCTATGACAAGGACATCCATTATGAAATCAAAGCTAGGATGGAAGGCTAGCTTAACTGGGAGATCTATAATTATTCTGTGTGATTCTATTTCTCCTGAGTCCATGGCACACACATTTTGATAAGGCCTTGTGATTTTTAGACCTAACCTTTGCATAATATTCTTTGTGATAATATTTGATGAAGCCCCTGAATCATACATGCAGTTGTGTAGCCACTGATCATTTATTTCAAGTGAGACAAAGAAAGGAGGATTTTCTTCCTTAGTCCTATCTCTACTAGTCAAGACCGTTGGAGGATATTCATGTTGTTCCACAACCTTTTCTTGTTCTTTTGGAGAAACTTTACTTGGAACAACTTTATTACTTGAAATAATTTTATTGCTTGGAGGATCTATAGCTTGCAGAAGCTTCTCTTTCTGTGAAGGAATTTTGAGTAGATATGACACTGAAACCAATACCTTTGCATTTGTTATCCAACTACCTATATCAACATTTAAATTAGTAGTTGGAGTTTGTGTGGGAAACGTTACCTTTGGAAAGTTGTTTTGAGAGTTGCTAGTTCCTTCTTTTCCTTTCCTCTAGTAAACAATTCCTCTGTGCCTTGCTAATTCTAAGATCTGCTCACTTGTAGGTTTGTGACCATATAGTTTAGTCACATTATCATATTCCTCAACCACTTTTTGTGTTGGCTCACTCCTCTCTTGCATTTGAAGCCAATAATCCATAGA
>SNQJ01S0073631.1:56996-70790 GCA_010110895.2 Picea sitchensis
AGCCATGGGGACACCTTGAGGTAGTGGTCGAACGTGTGGTTGCACCCAGAGATACTATAATAAATGGTATCGTGACCCGTGCACACATAAGTGGATCAAAGCCCACCCCCATGTCCTTCAACTTTTTGAAAAAAAAATTACAAGTCCCGTGGCATGCATCACCCGACCAAATAATGTGCGGGCGTATTAGGGTTTGAGCCTGGTGCGAGGGCTGAGAGGTTCCATGGCGGCGCCAGGGGGCGGGGCAGAGGCCCCTCCTCCGTTGATCCCGGACGAAGAGGCCTTTCGTAGGCTGGTCAACAACGGAGGGAAGAAAACGACTATTCTAGCGATCCCGAAATTCATTAAAAAATTGGAGGATATCCCGAAAATCGTATTACCAGAAGAAATACCAATGAAGATCGCCCTGGCTCTGGCCCATCGAGGGCTTGTGGTGCAGTTTATGGGCCTATGGCCGTCTTCCAAAACCACGGACGATTGGATCCAGCGCAACTGGAAACCTAACCTGGCGCACGGGGTTACCTGCTACCCAGTGGGGCGTGGGTTTTTTGTGTTTGAATTTATCTCTGAAGAGGACTGGGACCTAATTTTCAAGAACGACCCCTCTTTTATGGGAACGCAGGGACTCTACTTGAAAAAATGGACGCCGGACTTTGACCCCCTGGTGGACACGCCTAAAGAAGTGTCGGTGTGGGTCAGATTACCTAATCTCCCGATGCATTGTTGGGACTCTGAATCTCTGCAAAGGATAGGGAATGGAGTCGGAAGGTACATCGACAGAGCTGACAATCGCGGGCAGTACAGTTGTGCCAGAATATGTGTGGAAGTGGATCTGGAGGCAGGGCTTCCTGAAGCTGTCAAGCTTTCGATTGGAACGTGGACCCATTACCAGAAACTCGATTATGAGCATTTGCCCTTCAAATGCAGAAACTGTCAGGAGCATGGTCACTTTCAAAGGAATTGCCCCAAAAAGAAAACCATTGGGAAAGAGGATGCGGAAGGATGGCAGAAATTTAAAAGAGGAAAAAACTCAAATAATGCCAAAGGAAAGGACAAACGGAATCAGGAACCCCCAAAGGACGGCCAACCCTCCCACAAAGCTCCAGAAGGCCCACAATCCCAGCCAAGCCCTGCAGATGGAACAAATGGAGATGAAAACCCTCCTTTGGCCCCATCGGATCCAATTTCGCCTGTCTCGAGACCCAGTCCAGGCAAAGAGTACATCAGTCTGAATTCGAATACGAACACGGAGATCCCGGATGAGGAAGTCGAAGAAGCTAGCAGCCCAAACGGCACTCTGGAGCAGCCAAAGAGAGGTAGGAAGACTGAAAAGAAAAGAAGAGAAGAGCAAGCCAATAAGGAAGTGGCCCAAGGAACTCAATACACTCTCCACGAGATGGCGCATACCNNAGGTAGTAAAATAAAAGAAGAAGCCTTGCGGGACTTAGTAAGGCTTGAATGACCAGAAGTCCTCCTTATCCAGGAGACGAAGATGGAGGAGGCTGACCTCCTAAAGATAAGCCCTTCATTTTGGAAGAAAGGCCCAGGAAAGGCAGTCAGCGCCAGAGGAGCCTCTGGGGGGTTGGCAACCTTCTGGGATTCGGCTAAGCTGGAGCTCATTGAAGAAATCGGCACCACACACTGGATTTTCACCAAAT
The DNA here is from genome assembly GCA_010110895.2 of Picea sitchensis. Taxonomy (NCBI): domain Eukaryota; kingdom Viridiplantae; phylum Streptophyta; class Pinopsida; order Pinales; family Pinaceae; genus Picea; species Picea sitchensis. The sequence continues at coordinate 58,655 of SNQJ01S0073631.1, forward strand.
TGAAACACAAAGGATCCGGACACCAGGTAAGCCTCTTTAATTTGTATGTTCCCGCATTAATCAATGAGAAGAAAGATTGTTGGGATTCTTTACATTTGCTTCTTCACAGCCACAATACCGAGAATCTAGTAGTGGCAGGGGACCTAAACGTCACCCTCTCGCTAGCAGAGAAGAAGGGGGGTTCTATTATTCGGGACCCCTCCAGAGAATGGGTGGAAGATCTTATGTCAGATTGGGAGCTGGAGGATATCCCTCCTGCCAATGGCAAATTTACTTGGTCAAATAAACGGTTAGGCCCTGGCCACATAGCCGCCAGGCTTGATCACTTTCTCGTACAATCCTCCTTCCTAACAATTGGGCTGAGAGCCTTCTCTAAAGTTCTTCCTCACTAAACGTCTGATCATAAACCCATTTCCCTGTCTCTTCGCCCTAGCGCTGCTCTAGGCCCCATCCCGTTCAAGTTTTCCCCGTTATGGCAAGAACAAAGTGACTTCCTCAATCTGGTTCATTTTTCCTGGAAAATCCCTGTTACTGGATCTCCCTTCTTTGTGTGGGAGGAAAAACTCAGACGCCTCAAAGCCATTCTCAAACTGTGGGCCAAAAATCAGGCCTCTCCCCTGGAGGAAAGGAAACAAGCACAGGAAACCTCGGAACTCCACCAGCAGGTTATGGAAGAGACCCTTATCACCCAAACCCTCCTCAAGCAGGAAGCCGACATCCAAAGTAAGTTTCATAAAAGTTACAGAGAAGAAGAGACATATTGGAGGACGAAGTCCAGGGCGTTATGGCTCCAGGAAGGTGACAAGAATACAGCATTCTTTCACAAGCATACGCAATCAAGGATAAATTACAATTCCATTGACGAAATTCACTGGCAGGATCAAGTCTACATGGATGCACACAGCATTAAGGAGGTTGCTCACAACTACTTTAAAAATCTCTATTCAGCCACAGCAACGAAGGAACTGGACCCGCACGCTTACCCAATGTCAGAGATTCCCGATCTGGTCACTGAAGAAGAGAATAAGGGGCTGAGCAGACCGATCAGTGATAAGGAAATAAAAAAAATTGTCTTCAGCATGCATCCAGACAAGGCTCTTGTGCCAGACGGCTACACAGCTCGTTTTTATACACACTGCTAGGATATTATCAATAAATACTTATGCAGGATGGTCAGGAAATCTCAGAACTGCAACAAATTGGGAGGCAGCACAAATTCTTCATTTCTAGCCCTCATTCCAAAAGAGAAAGGGGCAAAGAATCTTAATAGGTTCAGACCGATTTCTCTTTGCAACACCGGGTACAAAATTATTACAAAGATAATAGAAAACAGGCTCAAGAAAATACTTCCAAAGCTGATCCCGGAAAATCAGGGAGGATTTGTTAGAGGGAGACAAATTCTCGATAATATAATCCTAGTTCAGGAAGCCATTCACACAAGCTGTAAAAAAAAAGAGAAAGGGATGGCGGTCAAGCTGGACCTTGCCAATGCCTTTGACCGGGTACGTCATGATTTCTTGTTTGCGGTAATGAGTAAATTTGGATTCACTCAAAAGTTTATGGGGTGGATAAAGGCTTGCATTTCTGCTCCGTGGATCGCCCCCTTGATCAATGGGCGCCCTGCCAAGTTTTTCCAAGCCTCTCGGGGGCTCAGACAAGGCTTCCCGCTCTCCCCTATGCTCTATGTTATTCAAGCAGCAGTGCTGAGCTTCCAATTGCAAAGCTGTCTCTCAAACAGATCCCTTCCTGGAATCAGAATTACCCCTTCAACCAACGAGGTAAGCCACGCTCTATTTGCAGACGATACCCTTTTACTGGGAGCGGCCAGCACTAAAACAACCTGGAACTTCAAGTCTGAACTTGATCTCTACAAAGCTTGCTCTGGCAGCGAAATCAATTATCACAAGAGAAAGATTTTTGGCTGGAATTGCACACCTCAAGAACTGCAGCAATTAGGGTGCATCCTTGACATGGAAGGCATTTCAGCTTGGGATAATTTCAATTACCTCGGGATTCCGATTTTTAAAGGTCGGGCTATGGTGGCGCATTGGCTACCTTTGGTGGATAAGCTAAAATCCAAAATTCAAGCTTGGGGAGCCAATTGGTTAACTAGAGCAGGCAAAGTTGTTCTTATGAATTCTGTCATTTCCAGCCTTCCTATCTACCAGTGCTCGGTTCTTCTCGCCCCCAAAACAATCTCAAACAAAATCGATGTAATGCTGAGAAGATTCCTTTGGGAAGGAGGTAAGAATTGCGCGAGAAAACTTCATCTAATTAACTGGGCCAAGGTCAAGAAATCCAAGCTGGAAGGGGGACTGAATATAAGAGACGTGGTTGTTCATAACCTTGCTATGGGAGGTAAATTGCTTTGGTGAATGATCACTGGAAAACGAACCTGGACCAAGAAAATCCTCAGGAAAAAATACTTTCGAGGAGACAGAGATCGTTGTCTAGAGAGCCCTCCCAAAGAAACGAAAGGTTCCCCAATCTTCTATCTATGCCTTAGAGCCCTTTCCTTCTTTCAGCCAAATCTCACTTGGATCCTAGGAAACGGAGCAAAAATCCGTATCTTGGAGGATTCCATTATGGGCGATCATCCACTCATAGGAGTCCGAGAAATTATGCATATTGGGGAGTGGCTCTTAGCCAACAACCGTCAGACTCTTTGGGACATCTCCCTCTGGAAAAGTGACCTCCATCTCTCATGGCAAGGCTGGAATTTGGGGCGCTACCCGGAGGAACTCCACGAAGAAGCCATGACCCTTCTAGAGTATCTCCATGGGAAGGCTCCAATAGGTGCCAGGTACAAAGACAAACGAGGCTGGGGTTCACCCACATGGAACTATACAGCTTCAGCAGGTTATAAGGCAGCCCTAAACACTCCTTGGGTTCCCCCAAACCCAAGCCCGTGGAAAGCAATCTGGAACTACCCTTCAATTCCCAAAGTTGACCATTTCGCTTGGGCTTTGACACACAACAACATTTTAACCTTTAGCAATCTTAAGAAGAGGGGTTGGGAGGGCCCCTCCCGCTGTCCACTTTGCAGAGTTAAAGAAGAAACCCCTGAGCATCTCCTCTTCGAGTGTGGGTTCTCAAAAGAAGTTTGGAGCTCCCTTTTGGGCGGGGCCTCCCCAATTCTTCCCTCCTTGGCTTCGGAATTCTTAAGCAACTGGCAATCGCTATCTCCTTTTGACCTGAACAAAAAACTTCTTCTCAAAACAGTGTGGATGTGGATTCCTAAATTCATTTGCTGGAAGATTTGGTTAGAAAGGAACAATAGGACTTTCAATGAAGTCGGAAGACTGCCTTCCCAGGTGGCAATTAAAGCAAGAACGATGTTGGCAGAAGCCTTAAAAGGAAAGGCCTACCTCAGGAACTCTGCCCCACTCTCGGAGGAGAAAGGCAGATGGCTTAAAAACTTCAGCCAAGACCATTCTGGCAACATTCAAATTAAACCTCTGCATATTAGGAAATGGGAGATAAGGATGGAGGAGCAGGAGTTTATACAATGGAGGTCGACGCTCAATGAATGGTGTTTATTTTTCGACGGGGCCTCGAAAGGCAATCCGAGACAGGCAGGAGGTGGGGGAATTATTCTGGACCCTTCCGGAATTACTCATTCAGTGTATGCCTGGGGTTTAGGCCATGCCTCAAACAACCAGGCTGAATTCCTCGCACTCTGGCAAGGTCTCAACCAGGCATTAAAGATGGGAATCCAGGCAATTAGAATTTTTGGAGACTCTAAGCAGGTCCTGGAAACCCTCATCTCTAAAAAGACGCCTAAGGATAGCACCTTGGCTCAGTTGTACAGAAAATCGTCCCTCCTCCTGATGCAATTCAAGGATTACCATCTGAACCATGTGCTAAGAGCCCTGAATGGTCAAGCTGACGCGCAAGCCAATAATGGCTCTCTTCTGCGCAAAGGATTCATAAAGGTGAATGAAAACGTGTCTCTACAACCCATTCCATAAGCCATTAGGATCCCGTCCTCTGAAGCCTCACGTGAACATCATATCGGGCCGGACGAATCCTAGACTCTCCATTATGATGCTGGGCGAGAGATCTCTAGCTCAGAGATTGCAATCCGAATCGGGCTGTGTGGATTCTCGAGGAGGAGACCCTGTCCCTTTTAAAATCGGACGCATGGTCAGCCTGTTCTCATATCCAAACGTTTGTTGTGGCGAAGTTCTTGTATCCTTCTGTGCTGATCACCTCAGAGCGACGGAAAGAATGGAATCGGCGTCCAATCCGAGTCTCACCCCGCAGGAGCGCATTGAGTTAATCCGGGCGGAGTTAGAAAGCATTAAGGCGTCCACCGCCAAGAACAAATGGGAGATGCTTGCCATGGAAATGCAGGACATCAAAGATGATCTTTCAGACGAAATCCAAGCTGGGCTGAAGGATGCGGCTAATTTGATGGGTGACTTGGGAAAGAGGCTTTGTAAGCTGGAACGCCAAGTGGAAGAGCTCACCACGGCTCTTGGCAAGATTTCAGAGGCCACTGCTGAAGCCTCTTCCAAGAAAGGACATTGATGCAGCTCGGTGGAGAACCAGTTCGATACGAACCTGGAAGTTATGAGGATCCTCAGTCGACCATCTGTTAGTCTAAGTTCAAAGTTAAGTAAACTAGTGCGGCATGTAACTTGGGTCAAGTATGATCAGGCTCATTGATAAGAAGCTCACATTTTGAATATGTAAAAGTTGGCAGCCCCTCTGCCGTTTATTAAAAAAAAATATTAATGTATTGATACATTAATGTATTAAAATATTAATATATTAATATAATAAAGTATTATTTTCTTAATTAAATAATACATTAACCGGATATCTTAGTATCCATTGATATATTAATATTAATGTATTGATACATTAATGTATTAAAATATTAATATATTAATATAATAAAGTATTATTTTCTTAATTAAATAATACATTAACCGGATATCTTAGGATCTAGTTGTGATTCAAGGTTCTGTACATTGTAAAGTATGATTACTGTGAGGGTTATCATTGGGTTCCAACACAGTCGAATTTAGTCACTATTGTAGGGCGTCAAATTTCATCGAAAGCGTGGAGGATGCTTTTGTGCACACGGATGGATGCTTAAATTTCCTTTTGCCGACATACGATAATACCATAATAAAAATAAGTTTGAATTTGCACATCTGATCTGACTCCGTTAACGATAATCACCTTTGGAAGTTCATCCAATAAGACACTAAATAATTTCTTTAAAATGCTAATCATTTTGAAATAAAATAAATAATTAAATAAAAAAATAGTTAATTAAAAAAAATACAATTTTATAATACAAATTCAATATCCAATTGAAAATTAAAGTTAAAGAAAAAATAATTAAAAAAAAAATTAAGTCAAAAAAAATTAAATTTTAAAGAAAAAATAATTAGAGAAGAAGCAAAACCCTAGGGACAGGTTTATTCTTAAGAAGTTGTCTTATATGAGATTAGTGTACTGGTCCTCACTGGCTGTTGGGCACATCTCGAGTGGTATGGAGGTGTATTATTCTTGAAACAAACGACACATGTTTAATTTTTATGTGTTCTAATATAATGTGTAATTGGAGAATTCAATGTTAAAGTATGATTATAAAAGTTAAATTAAATATGGTAGTCTTTTAAATACAAATGTTAAGATATAGTTAAAAATGACTTTGTCTCCCAGAATAAGTGAGTGAGAGTGAGAGGAGAATACCTAAATAATATACATGTTGAATATCATTTAGAAAATTTTGAGACATATAAAAAAAAATGGTGAGCAAGACCAGCCCAGTGTTATAACTGTGATGAATGGGACATATTGACAGAAATTGTCCTCGTGAACCAAGGAGGCCAAGATGTGGCCAATGCAGAGCCAGAGGGAACGCTACAAAATATTGAATTCTGCTCTTCTCATTTATCTCTTGATTTGATTTGATCGTAGTTTTATATTATGACTCCATAAATTCACAGAAATAATTGAGGACAATGCATACATATTATATGTATGCATTTTCAGTACATAGTATAAACATCATAGGCTCGCCCAATGAATTTGCAAGCATGATGTATAGTCTTCGCAGACCCTCAAAGAGAGTTCAGTCCATTCAATTCGGTGTTTCTTTGTATCTCACTGCTATGGTTTCTTTGTAGTTCATTATGAAATCATTGTACAAGTTTTCGATTGAATGTTTATGCATCTAATGAACATTGCGTCCTGAGATTGTAAATGATTGTTGAATCGCATACAGATTGCCCAGAAGACGATGTAATCTGATGAGGAGATCCTCTTCTTTGGGGGATATATTTCTGCGCTTAATATGTGGACGAAGATAGTTCAACCAACGCAATCTGCAACTTTTTCCACTTCGGTTGAGACCGGCAAAACAAATATGCCTGTATATAATATTTCTAGCAATTCTGACTTCGTATACTACTGCGCCTCATAGGCCTAAGATATGCCAAGGAGCGCACCAGCCAGGGAAGGAGCAAACAAGCAAGGGTTTTGTGATGGTTAAGTAAATGTAAAAAAGTAAACACAAAAATGTACATCTTAGATGAAGTTAATTTATCAAAATCTCATGCATTGATTAGTGACTACTATAAAAAAATATGTCAGCATCTTCAATTCTTGACCTTAAGATTAAAATTTACGATTAAAAGTTTGATTAACTCATCTATTCCAATAAAGAAAGGCCTATCAACATAAATAATTATTCTTTTATTATTTTATTATATAAAAATAAATAAAAAATGAATTTCCTATACTAAACATTACACATTCAAAATATATATATATATAGTCAAACATTAAACTAATATAAAGTCAACCCTATTACACATTCAAAAAAATATATATATATAAATATAGTCAACATTAAACTAATATACAGTCAACCCTAATGCTAGAGTTCCTCTTGCCTTAAAGAAGGACTAATAATAAATCTTTTAAAACAAAATCACATGTTAAAAAAAATACAAAACTCCAAACAAAACCTATTACATTAATATTCCAAAAACATATATTTATGAAAAAATCTATTTGATGAACAAAATTGACCATTTTAATTGGTGTTGATCATATCCTATCAAAATGAAATAAAATTGCCCCAACAAAAACAACAATGGACCAGATTTAAATTTGTCCAAATTAAAATAACTGAAAAAGATATTTCGAATTTCAATTGGCTACTCACTGAACTGTAGCACATTTAATATCTGACCCAATTGTGGGACAGCTTGGTAGAATTGCGGAGTAATTTCTCTAAATTGGATGGCGCTGGATGTGGTTGCGCATTAAACCCGGGATTATCCCTTTTAAGTGTATTTTGAACAACAGTGAATGTAAGGGTCTAATAGGGAACCTGTTAATGGAATATCTGAGCTACTCGAGCGGACTCTTCCGCACTCATGGTTTTGTGCAATTAAATGCCAACAGGATATTAGGTTAATATCTCAGCTACTCGATCAGACTCTTCCGCACTAATGGTTTTGTGCAATTAAATGCCAAACAGCATATTAAGTCTAACTCAAACAGATTTTTCAGCAGCATTCAATGCTGCTTATCAGGTTGGATATTGATAGCTTATAGGTATTATGTTTTCTCTATTATAAGGTAGGTAGAGAAAACATAGAGTGGGTTGGAGAATAATAGAAAAAACATAGTTCTGCGATCTACCTTCCACAATATTCATTGTTTAAAAACATTTAACAAACTGGATATTAACCACCTATATATATTGATATGAATATATTGATATGAATTGTGAAATAATTTCTCTGAATTAGTAAATTAATTGAATCGATATTATCCCTGTAAGTGTCTTTGGAAACAAACAATGAATAACGGTGTAATACGGGAATCTATCAATTGAAACATCTGAGCTACCTGATTAGAGTCTTCACGTGAGGCTGGTCCCGCACTAATGGTTTCCATCTGATGTTCCTATCCTTTAATATGAGCTTCAGCGAAAGCCCAAATGCGATAGAAAGAAGCCCATCAACATGTGAAGGAGCATTTTAGTGGATGGCAATGGTAATTGCAATGACGGAGGGTTTTGAAGGTGACCTGAAGATAACGATGGAGGTTCCTTTTGCTGTGTATCAAGCCGAGCCCATGCCATGGTATTCCATGTTTCTTTCCAACATTGATCAAACCTTGGTATTCATTGTTTCAACAATCACCCTCTTCTGTTTGTCCTCAAATGTCTTTTGATCAAGGAATACACAGGTATGNTTTGCTGTGTATCAAGCCGAGCCCATGCCATGGTATTCCATGTTTCTTTCCAACATTGATCAAACCTTGGTATTCATTGTTTCAACAATCACCCTCTTCTGTTTGTCCTCAAATGTCTTTTGATCAAGGAATACACAGGTATGCCCATGATCTAAATTGGATCTGCAGAAAGACAATTGGCTAGAGTAACAGGTTCTAGGTTACTGATGTGGAAAGAAATTAGGTGTGGAATGAAATTAGGTCTTGGTATGAAGGGCCTCATGCCATGTTCATTAGTGTTCACCATTGTATTAATATCATATAACAATGCTAACATACATTACTTAGACAATTATCTTTTGTTAATACTGAGCCTCTTCCTATTGTTATATATATAGTGGGTATTCTCTTGTGTTATACATACATATCTATTTTTTTTATTGATGTTTTGCTCTAGAGTCTAGGTTCATTTATAATTCAGGTTAGACACAAATTTTTACTTTAAGCTAAAAGTTCTACTAAATAATGGTTTTTTTGACCATTCACTCAACTCGTGATGTAACAAACCCAACTCTGCTAAACCCATAAAAATACCCTGATACAATAAAATTAACAAAAACCAACATTCCCATAAATACAATAAAGTTAACAAAGACCAACAGTCCCATAATAAAATCCATAATTGCAACTATTCCACAAACACAACATTTAATAAACAAGATTACAGAATTAATAATAATATATATATATATATATATATATATAAAGAACTAATGATATATCATAACTCTTAATCTATCATTTTCTAAAAAGGCATTAAATCTCTTAAAATACAAACCTTTCAAATTTTGCATTTAAAAAAAAAATTGCATCTCATAAGATTTGATGTTAAAAAATTGCATCTCATAAGATTTGATGTTTCTTAAAGTATTGTAAATCCAAAATTTAAATGAATCTACACTTGGTTATTTCTTTTAACAAGTTTGAATGAACTACTAATAATCAACTTAATAATTTCCTTATTCTTTAATCAGAGATTCATAGAAATTACTCGTTTCATTAAATATAACTAAACAGCATTTAAAAAACAAATATAATCTAAATTATTTAATTTTCTTTTCTTTTGACAAGTATGATGGAAAATACGAATTATCAACATGATCAGTACTTTAAATACATCAATTGTTCTTTTAGTTAGATAAAATTAAAAAAGAAAAATCTAATATAAATTATTTAATTTATTTTTCCCCTAATTTATCTTCTTTCTTCAATTTTATTATGGTATTTTATCTTTTCAAATTTAAATAAAATCTTTTGATAAATAGAGTAGGATAGGTGGGCATTGTTTTATATGTTACTAAAAAATAAATATAATCTAAATTATTTAATTTTTTTTTTCTTTTGGTAAGTTAGGATGGAAAATACAAATTATCAACATGATCAGTACTTTAAATACAGCAATTTTTCTTTTAGTTAGATAAAATTAAAAAAGAAAAATCTAATGATGATGATGATGATGATGATTAACGTCCACTAAGACCTAATTGGGGGTAAGTGATTACTTGTGATTTTTTAGAATTTTGTTTCTGTGATCAAAAAGCATTAAAAGAAGGTTTCCAAGATCACCATACTTTTGTTGAGTTAAGAGGTTAGGAAGGTTGGTAGTGTGATCAACCTTATAAATTATTTAATTTATTTTTCCCTTAATTTTTCCTCTTTCTTCAATTTTATTATGATATTTTATCTTTTCAAATTTAAATAAAATCCTTTAAATACAGCAATTATTTTTTTAGTTAGATAAAATTTAAAAAAAAAAAGTCTAATATAAAATTATTTATTTTTCCCCTAATTTTTCCTCTTTCTTCAATTTTATTATAGTATTTTATCTTTTCAAATTTAAATAAAATCTAGGATAAGTGGACAATGTTTTATATGTTATTAGTAAAAGTTTCAAAGAGTTTGATAAATAGAAAAAAACTCCAAACACATTTTAATTACTTAAAAATGTTTATACTCAAAAATAAAAAATAAAAAATAAAAAATAAATAAAAAAAATAAAAAAAATCATTTAATTTATTTTTTAATTAACTTTTTTAACTAATAATAATTTTGAAACTCTATAAAAATAATTTATTGAATAAACATTTACAAATAAAATTATATCCATCTTTTAAAATAAAAACACATCTTCTAAAATAAAAACACATATTCTAATGATTTTCAAAACATTAATAAACTATAATATAAATCATTATTTAAAAAAAAATGTTATTTTACATTATTTAATTTAATAAAAAACTTTTTACAAAATTCAAATTTCTTTAATTAATAAAATAAAATCTAGATTTTAAATTTATCAAACCTTATTCAAAATGAAAAATCATGATTAAAATAAACACATAAACAATTACATCCAAAACATGGAAATCACTATCACAATATTTTATTCCAAACAGTAAAAAAGGTACAAAATACCTCTATTACAAAACAATAAAAAAAACAAAGTAAACCCTATTTTTACATAGAAAATTTTCAAAATGTTACAATGCACAATTAACACAATTTTATCACTAACAAAACTTAGTAACTCTCTTAGCATAAACAGGAATCACATTTTATAAATAGAGTTTGATGAGCGAATGCAAATGAAAAGTAAAGATTTAAGAGGAGAAACGTGGCATTTTCAGAATGGCAAATGGCAAAGACGATTATATTCGAAGAAGAGGCCCCTCCGGCTGTCACAGACATGCCAAAAACTCAGACATTAGTTCCTTCAACATTTACATTCATTGTTTGTCCCAGCAAACCTTACAGAGATAATATCGATTTCAATGCTTTTTCCAAACAAAACTTACACCCTTAAGTTCATTATTTGCCCCCAAAAAAGCTTACAGGGATAACCACATCCAGCACCAATCAGTAAAGAGAAATTACTCCGTAACTCATATCAACACATACATCAGTGATATCATGTTGGCATTTAATTGCAAAATTGAAAAAAAGCAGAAACGGACGATACAATTGAGTTAGCGATTTTAAATCCGACGACTGCAATTAAAATGAAATACCTTATTCAAATTCCAAAGTTTGGTGGGAATCTGTGTCGTCAGATTATTTTTGTAGGTCGGATTAATAAATGTAGTATATTGTTTCAGTTAGTACCAATATTCAGCTTGCTACGCAGTAACGTAGTATTGTGTAGGTTTTAGTTTTTTTTAGGTTATATTGTTAGTTTAATTTTATCAGACATTTTGTGAAAAATTATTGGATTTGTAGATTTGAGTGGTTAAATCTATATAATTTTAATGTTCTGGGTTTTTTTCAATATACAGAATCCATTTATGTATTCAAAATGCAATTTAAACAACACAAAATTGTAATGTCTCCTAAGTTTAACCCTCAACAAATTTAAATCTAATCTCTTATTGTCTGTGTTGGGAAGATTTTATTCCATTTCATTTTGAACTAGATATAATAAACACCCATTAATATGATCAATTTTGTTTATAAATGAAATTTGATGAGCAAATTGTTTCATGAACAATTTGTTAATATTTAATGATTAAAAATTTCTTCACAGTCAATTTTTTTCATCTTTAAAATGTGATGAGCAAATTGTTTCATGAACAATTTGTTAATATTTAATGATTAAAAATTTCTTCACAGTCAATTTTTTTCATCTTTAAAATTGTCAAAATAAACATGAAAGTCGATAAAACCATCAAATTTAATGAATTGTTTGATTTTGAAATGGTTATTCAAAAACCATAAAATTTAATGAATTGTTTGATTTTGAAAAAGTCAATTTTCATCTTTAAAATTGTCAAAATCAACATGAAAGTTATTAAAACCATCAGATTCAATGAATTGTTTGATTTTGAAATGGGTATTCAAAAACCATCAAATTTAATGAATTGTTTGATTT
>SNQJ01S0073631.1:70800-91588 GCA_010110895.2 Picea sitchensis
CATTGAGCAAATGTAGAATAATTGTGTAAATGAAAATGGAATTATGCTAAAACGAAGTTGTTATTGTGTATGTATTTAATAAATGATTATTTGCTTAGCATCTTGTACTTGGGTGCTACAAAGTTGAGTAGGGTGTCTGAGTAGTGATGTTGGAGGCCGTGGATGTTGCAAATTGGTGTTTGATTAATCCCTATCCCTCATAATGATAGTTCACCACCCACCATCAAGGCACCGATCCTTTGGAATATCCACACTATCAATGCACTGACAAGATCTTCGTTTGAGTAAGATGAATCCACTGCATTTTTACCTAGTCTAACATACATTACCTCAGTTGTCATTTAATTATTTACAGAATCACATCTGCTTCGTTGTCTGAGCTCACCCACTCTGCACTCACCGTCGCACCCACTCTGCACTCACCACTTTCTTCATTCAAACTAAGCCAACTAAACTTATTCATTCGATTTTGCGACCAAGTGAAGCCAAAAACAACTTCTTAACCAAGTGAATCCAAAAGAGGAGAAGTGCCAGGGTGAGGGGCGCTAGCTCACCGCCTCAGATCTTCCTCTTCGCCATCTTTGGGGTCATCTGATGAGAGTGATCACTCCCTGATCCTTTCTCAAGTGCCAGGGTGAGGGGCTTTCTCACTGCCTTAGATCTTCCTCTTTGCCATCTTCAGGGTCGTCTAATGAGGTCATCTGATGAGAGCGCTCATTGCGTGATCCTTTCTGGGGAGAGACTCCTTGTGCTTTTATCGACACCAATCTGTTAGACAAGGGCGTAATTTAGGCAAAGATGATTTCATTCTTCTTCTGTTGTTGTTTCAATTGGGGCAACTCGATCTGGATCTGAAACTAGTACTCGACCTGCTGGGACTGGCTCTTGCTCTTCTGCTGTTGAAACTGCTGAAACCACCACTACTTCAACTAGATCGATTCGGTCCTATATAATATGTTTGTTGTTGGTGCTGGTTCTGCCACTTGAACCGGTTATGCAACTATATGCACAACGATAACTAGCTCGGCAACGACAACTGGATACGACAGTGAAGCTTGTCGGACAACGATAATAACTGGCTCGGAAACCACCCTTCCGAGTGTCAACCTCATTGATTGCATGAGGGAGGATACAAAGGTTGCCTCACTACATGTTTTCCAAAAATATGGTATTCATGGAGTCGTTGCCTACATTCCAATACTGACTCTGCCAATTCCCCAACTTGGGTTTTCTGGTTTCTGTCAATTGTTACGAACATAAAAATGATAATAATAATAAATATAATAAATTGTAATAATAATTAATATCTTTTAATTAAATCAAGAGGCACGTACCTCTTCACCTCGTGACCAGTCAATGCTATATAGCAACCATCGCGAGGGTAGTGTAATCATCAATTTTATCATATTCCATTATATATTAATATTCATAAATATCTATTTCTTAGTAAAGAATAACTTTCATGTTGCAGTGGTATCAGAGCTTTCTTTCTGATCCAACTTCCACCAACAATTTCCCCATTAATTTTCCCCACCCGTACTCATTTCCTAAACCCACGCTATCCACTCCCTGCCCCGCACCCATCCCTGTGACCACTCCCCCGACCACATTCTCTGCCCACACCCATTCCCGTGACACACCGCTCCCACTCCCCATCCCATCCACTCTTGTAACATTTTCACCCATTCTTGTGACACACCGCTCCAACTCCCCATCCCGTCCACTCCCGTAACTCCCGTAACTCCATAATTTATGTCCCCCACGCCGCACACAACAGCCACAGACCACTCCTCGTCCACTCAACGTCCACGCCAATCCGCCAATCCACGCCCACTCAATGTCCACACCAATCCACATCCACTTCCACTCCTTGTTCGAGTGCAGTGCACTCCTTGTTCCCTCGACATCCCCCACGCTCTAACCCCCGTACATACCTCGACCACCCACTTCCCCACAGACCCTGACATCTTCGACAGACCCATCCCACACTTCCCTGCTGACACCTCTGATAGACCCATCCTCTTCGCTTTTGACCACCAATAACGACTCTTGTAAAGTCGTGGCCATTCGTCCCTCATTAAATTGCATTAATTAATTTTATTTTATATTTATTATATATACATATCTAAATATAAAATAAAATTCTAATAAATATATATTAAAAATTAATATTTAGTATATATATATATATATAATTAAAAAAATAAAATAAATAAATAAATAAAATAAAAATCGCAAGGATTGTCAACAACGAAGAACTTAAAGTAGATGTGAACAAATGCAGAGATGACACCAACGGTGTAAGGTACCGACTTAACAATGTGGAAAAAACGCAAAAAGACATGAATGAAAAAATCGATAAATTACTCGAGACTGAGAGCAAAATTTATCGGTTAATACAACAAGGTGAAAGATTATTGGCGCTATCCGAAAATGATAAAAGTGAAACAAAAAGAAGACTTGATGAACATAGTGAAAAAATTCAACAACTAACGAAACGTTTCGATGCCTTATTTGCAGAACTCTTAGTTTATCAAAGACCGCCACTAAGTCTGGAAATACCAGAAATAAATTCAGAAAATCAAGAAAACCAGGAAATTCTAGAGGAAAATTTTTCGAGAAATATGCACACACCCAGATTCCACGATAGAGATTACCAGAAATTTAAAAATGAGTTACCAAAGTATGACGGCAAGGATCATATAGGAGCTATTGTTTGGATAAATAAAATGGATGGAATTTTTGAATCAAACCCCTCGCTAGGTGAACAAGAGAAGGTAATGACAACTTCTAACATCTTAGAAGGAGAAGCTTATGATTGGTACCTTTGGTGGTCCAGGAAATGTGATGCTCGTTCCTTCCGCTGGAAGAATTTTACAACAACTCTACTTAAAAGATTCCATGACGAAGAGGATGATGACCTGTATAACAAGTTCGTACATCTCAAACATAAGGGAAATGTAAACGATTATACACACGAATGAGAGGTTCTCACAACAAAGCAATGCGGATTCATGGATGAGCAACTCATCAAAATGTACATATGTGGCCTAAAAGATTACATTCATAGTGAAATCAAACTATGGAAACCTAAAACAATTGAGGATGCAAGACACACAACAAGGCTTATAGAACAAAAAAACAAGTTCAATAAACCAACATTCACAAGTCCAGAAAGGTTAAATAAATATTGAGAGGATAGAACAAAGAAATACACTACATACAAACCTAACAAGTATTTACCACCTCATTTGAGGGAAGGTCAAGCTAGTCATCAAGACTCAAACAAAAAATGGGAAAGCAAATGATGATATTGTGGTGACAAATGGTCACCTCGACACAAATGCAACAATACAAAAATTATATGCTTGTAAAGCAGAGAAAGAAGCAAGCACATCTGAGAGTGATTCAGATAATGAAAGTGAAGAAGAAGGTGAGGCCCCCAATACAGAAACCGTTGAGGCCATGCCTAAGATATCTTTGGTAGCAATAACAGGGATAGCACAACTGTAAACGTTAAAACTAAAAGGGAACATAAAAAAAGAAAATGTCACCATTCTAGTCGATACAGGGAGCACCCATAATTTCATAGATGTAAATGTTGCAAAGAAATTAAACCTATTCGTATATCCGACTGCGGATATAAGAGTAATGGTGGAAGATGGCAAAAAAATTGATGGCATAGGAAAATGCCACAAGATCAAGCTTCAAGTGGTAGATTATGAATTGGAATCTGGATTCTACACTGTGCCTTTGGGAGGAGTAGACATCGTCTTGGGAATTCAATGGCTACAAATGCTAGGAACCTATTCTGCAAATCACTAAAAACAATTTATAAAATTCAAATGGGAAGGAAGACAATACAAATTATACGGATTCTAGCCGCCTCCCACCCAAATTATATCATCACAACAAATGGAGAAACTAATTCGAAAATGATCACAAGCTTACGTGGCACACTGTCATCAGATGCAGTTATTAACAACAGAAATAGTCAAGTCGCAACATCCAGAGATTCAAACATTAATCCAAAAATACGACAAGGTATTCCAAGACTTACCTATGAAGTTGCCACCTAATAGAAACATAGAACATATAATCGAGGTTAAGCCGGATTCAACACCAGTTAATATTAGACCTTNATGTCACCATTCTAGTCGATACAGGGAGCACCCATAATTTCATAGATGTAAATGTTGCAAAGAAATTAAACCTATTCGTATATCCGACTGCGGATATAAGAGTAATGGTGGAAGATGGCAAAAAAATTGATGGCATAGGAAAATGCCACAAGATCAAGCTTCAAGTGGTAGATTATGAATTGGAATCTGGATTCTACACTGTGCCTTTGGGAGGAGTAGACATCGTCTTGGGAATTCAATGGCTACAAATGCTAGGAACCTATTCTGCAAATCACTAAAAACAATTTATAAAATTCAAATGGGAAGGAAGACAATACAAATTATACGGATTCTAGCCGCCTCCCACCCAAATTATATCATCACAACAAATGGAGAAACTAATTCGAAAATGATCACAAGCTTACGTGGCACACTGTCATCAGATGCAGTTATTAACAACAGAAATAGTCAAGTCGCAACATCCAGAGATTCAAACATTAATCCAAAAATACGACAAGGTATTCCAAGACTTACCTATGAAGTTGCCACCTAATAGAAACATAGAACATATAATCGAGGTTAAGCCGGATTCAACACCAGTTAATATTAGACCTTAAATCGATATCCTCACCACCATAAGACGGAAATAGAAGGCTAATTCAAGACTTATTGAAATGTGAGGTTATTACGACAAGCAGGAGCCCATATGCAACCCTAGTAGTACTGGTTCGAAAAAAAAATTGGATCTTTTAGACTATGTATAGACTATCAAGGGTTAAATAAAATAACGATAAAAAACAAATTTCCTATACCCTTCATAGATGAGTTGCTAGACGAACTCCATGGAGCTAAATACTTCTCAAAATTGGATTTAAGATGAGGGTACTACGAGATTCGAGTAAGATTAGAAGATGTAGAAAAAACTGCTTTCCAAACACACGAAGGTCATTATGAGTTTAAAGTCATGCCGTTCGATCTAACCAATGCACCAACGATCTTCCAAGCAACTATGAATCAACTTTTTCGCCCTTACTTAAGGAAGTTCATATTGGTCTTCTTTGATGATATTCTTATTTATAGTAAAACTTGGAAGGAGCATCTGAAGCAATTAGAGCAAGTACTTTCTCTCTTAGAGAAAAATCAGTTCTATGCAAAACTATCAAAATGTTCTTTTGGTAAAGAAGAAGTAGAATACCTTGGTCATGTCATATCTCAAGAAGGAGTCAAGGTGGACCCTGAAAAAATCAAGGCAATCACAGAATGGCCAAAACCAAAGAACTTATCAAAACTAAGGGGATTCTTTGGATTAACAGGTTATTATCGAAGATTTATCAAGAACTACACTCATTTAACAACACCCTTATCAAACTTATTAAAGATTTTTTTTTTCAAATGGGATAACAGTGCACAAGAATGTTTTGAAACATAAAAAAAGGTTATGTTGTCTACACCTGTATTAGCAACACCAGATTTTGCAAAACCCTTTGTAGTAGAATGTGATGCATCAAGAATTGGAATAGGAGTAGTGTTAATGCAAGATGGCCACCCAATAGCATTTGAAATTCAAAAGCTCAACAAAAAGAAAGAGTTAAAATCTACCTATAATAAGGAAATGTTAGCTATTATGCATGCATTAGCTAAATGGTGACAATATCTCTTAGGAAGCAAATTTTCGATACGTACTGATCACAATAGTCTCCAATACTTACTAAGACAAAAAAACATTGTCTACAGAACAACAAAAGTGGATGGAGAAACTTTCCACCTTTGATATGGAAATAATACACAAAAAAGGAAAAGACAACGTAGCTGCTCATGCACTATCACGAAAGGATGAGGAAGTAAAGGCATATGCAACAACAATAGTCATTCCAGATTGGTTGGATGAGATTCGAGTTGAGTATGTCAAAGATCTTGAATCTAATTCCATAATAAAAAAATTAGACCAAAACCCCAAATTTGAATGGAAAAATGACATTTTATGGTACAAGAACAGAATCTACATATTTCCATCCTCAAAATTTAAAATGAAAGTTTTAAGGGAGTCACACAACTCCCCAGCATGAGAACATGTGGGTTTTTTCAAAACCTACTATAATGCACGACAATCATTCTATTGGAAAGGAATGAATAAGAAGATTCAAATATTTGTTGTCGAATGTGAAATTTGTCAAAGAAATAAAAATGAAAATGTTATGACTCCAGGATTACTTCATCCCCTACATATTCCTGAACAAAAATGGGAAGAAATTTCAATGGATTTCATTGAAGTGCTACCCATGTCTGAGGGAAAGGATAAAATTTTTGTGGTGGTTAATAGATTAACCAAATATGCACATTTCATGGTAGTAAGAAAAACCGACTCAAAAAAACAAATTGTAGATGTTTTTTAGATGTTTTTTGCAAAAACATCTTATAAGTTACATCTTATAATTGTCAATGATAGGGATGCAAAATTTGAAGGAAATTTCTGGAAAGAATTTTGCAAAAATACAGGTATATCTCTTAATATGAGTTCCGCCTATCATCCACAAACAGATGGACAAACAAAATTTTTAAATAAATGCTTAGAAACGTATCTACGGTGCTTCGTGACAGATAAACAAAATAAATGGTCTCAATGGTTACACTTAGCCGAATGGTGGTATAACTCTACATATCACACTTCTGCTAAAATGAGTCCCTTCCAAGCCTTATATGGTTATGAACCACCTAAATGGAAGGAGTTTGCACTAATTAATACTAAGGTCCAAGCAGTAAGAAATAAGCTAGAGGAAGAACAAAACATCATACAAATATTAAAAGAGAACCTAACAACAACTCGAAATTGAATGAAACAATTAACAGATCAACATAGGTCAGAAAGAGAATTTGAAGAAGGCGATTGGGTGTTTGTACGATTTCAACCCTACAAACAAGTATCCCTTAAGCAACAAGGAAAGAACAAATTGGCCCCAAAATTCTATGGACCCTTTCAAATTAACAAAAAAATTAGCAAGTAGCTTATAGATTGGAGTTACTAGACAATTGTCGAATCCACAATGTCTTCCACGTTTCATGTCTCAAAAAAATGCTTGGACAAGCTCAACCAGTGCAAACAAAAATCCCTGAATTCGATGACAAAGGAAAAATTATTTTAGAATCAGAAGGTATTCTTGCCACATAGGAAAATGTGTTACGTTCGAGGACCATAAAGGAATATCTTATCAAATGAAAAAACCTTCCAAAAGAGGACTCATCATAGGAGTCCAAACAATTCCTCCTACAATATTCATTGCTACCCTTGCTTTGAGAACAAAGTAAAATCAACGTTACAAACATAAAAATGATAATAATAATAAATATAATAAATACAATAAATTGTAATAATGATTAATATCTTTTAATTAAATCAAGATGCCCGTACCTCTTTATCAAAAGGCATGTACTTCCTCTCCTCGTGACCAAACAATGCTATATAAAAACCGTCACCAGAGTCGTGTAATCATCAATTTTATCATATTCCATTATATATTAATATTCAGAAATATCTATTTCTTAATAAAAAAATAACTTTCATGTTACATCAATCCACCCAAAATTGTTTGGAACATTGACATCAGTTTACACCTGAATCTGGGTCTGTCAACACATTGCCAACCTACCAAGAGGGAATGGAAGTTTTGAACAACCATAACCCAATGAACTCAATTCTAACCCAATGAACCCAATTCTGCATTCTCCATTGTATTCTTTTTAGATTTCATTAAAATACAATGACCCAAAGCGTGAACATACTTACCTGCATAGCTTTCACCAACTATTAAAAAAGGCGGTTATTGAATTTTGGAACTAAGCTGTAAAACTCCCCCAAAACGGTATAGAGATTATCTGGAACCTGGTTTTGGTGTCCTCGCCCTTCTCTGTTATGTTGTATCCTAAACCCATTGGAATATCAATGAATAAAACACCGAATGTATGGTGCGTAGAAATTACCAGTCATGCTTGAGTAGCCCGAGCCTCCTTGCAGCCATAGAATTATGGGTGTGTATGCAATGGCCATATTGGGCTCTATTGCCTTATAAAATGCATAGAACATCATTGTTTTGGACGACGCTTTCACATTTGAATGCCCAGATCTCAACGACAGTACTTCCTCTCGAAATACAAGGGTGTTGTCGTCTGGTTCTTTAAATATTATGCCTAGCAACAAAAGTTTGTTTGCAGAATTCATGTAGCGTGGCATCGCCATGGCTACCATCAATATACTTAGCACTGAAACCACATTCGCGATTGAGAGAGATATTGATGTGTTTGCTCACACCTAGTCCGTGTTCCTTTCTCTATGTTTACGGAGCACAATAGGAAGAAATAGGAAAGAAGTTTGACTGTGAATGTCTATGGTCTGAATGTTGTCTGTCACTTCGGATATATTGACATGTTTCACATACTCTTTATTACAGGTTGTCGGGCAAGGTTGAACGAACAGGTGCAATTTGATGGCCTTGGTTCATGTAGTTTATAACATGTCTACATTTATCAATTACAAGCACGACATTTGTGAAATTGAGACAAAGCGTGGTCCCTCTTTTGGCAATAACAAATTTACTTCAATATTTTCATGCAAAGAAAAACTTTGTCACGAGAACGCCTCAAAATTTGATTAACAATTTGATAACCAGGACCTCGAAATCCAAGGGGCTTTTTGTTGTGCAAACCAGACAAGGACCATCAAATACCACCATCTATGCTCTTGCTTCGTTCTTGCGTTCTATTAATGAGGAGTCACGATGCAGAGAATGTATGGACATGGTAGAGGGAAATATCTGAAATGGTCTTCCTCAGACGGAAGGACAGGCTATAGACGTTGGGTGTTCTCTTTGTTATGCTATTTAGTTCTTTTTCCCAACAACGCCAGGACGGATGTCACTGCCCTTTTATCTTGAGGTTACGAAAAATTACAATCCTTTTCTATTAACCTCTAGTTTGTTAAAAAAAAATTTATATTTCACATATTGTGTTTCATCGATGCAATGTGAAAAGTTGCAATAAAATTGGTAAAGCAACAAATAGGACCCTATCATTTAGGTTAAGACTATCTCTTTATTTGTTCTATATATATTATTAGTATATAGATAATATTCTATATAGTTGATGAAAAATAATAAATTATATAATTTTTATATTTGTTTGTTTTTATTATTGGGAGGTGCACTAGGACCCTATCATTTAGGTTAAGACTATCTCTTTATTCGTTCTTTATATATTATTAGTATATAAATAATATTCTATATAGTTGATGAAAAATAATAAATTATATAATTTTTATATTTGTTTGTTGTTATTATTGGGAGGTGCAATAGGACCCTATCATTTAGGTTAAGACTATCTCTTTATTCGTTCTATATATATTATTAGTATATAGATAATATTCTAGTTGATGAAAAATAATAAATTATATAATTTTTATATTTGTTTGTTGTTATTATTGGGAGGTGCAATATGTAGATGTTGCTTAAGATATTATTCTACCCTATTTAATAAATATCTCGATGAAAATATAATCATCAATTCTGGTGGTTACTGTTGGGGGAGGCATTACAAAATTTTGGTTACAACCTCATAACAAAGGGTGTGTTTCTCCCAACTGTTTTCTCAATACTTTGCAGTCCTATGTAGGACGACCATTGGGCTTGATTCTTGGTGTCCCTCTTCTGAGGATCAAACTAGTTCTAAGGATTGTTTGATTAATTACATGGTTTGTTTTAGGAATAATATGTTTAATTTTGGGAATGGAAATATTAAACAGATTCCCAATTGCCTGGTAGTATTTTTTAATACAGTTTGATATCCTTTTTCTTTTTACCCAAGGAACCTTTGATAATGTTAAAATTTAAGACCCTGAAGAATTCTTAATGCTGTTAAGACTACTTATAAAACATAAATACACTCGGCTAACATAAGACACTGCTAAAGTTGAAAGAACTATGTGCATTACAATATTCTGTGATTTTCTACACTTTTTAAGCGGCAAGGTTTGACAATCATATATGCAGGCAGAATTGGAATTTGGCAATGGAAGCGGATTTTCTCTTTCTGTTGAGTTTCTCTGGGTTCAAAGTCCAGTTGCTGAAGACAAGATTAGAACCATACAAGGTGAAAAGGTAAGACTTAGCCATGATACCATTATAAAAGGATGAAACTATGTGTAGCTTATGCAAGTACCCAAGTTTTCTCATATAATCTAAACTCTCTTGGACTCAATAGACCTGAAATTCTTGGGTGAGAAAAGATCTAGTTTTAGAATAATTACCAACTTTTGATTTTCTTCTATGCTATAGTCGAAACTATTCTTCCTCAGTTTTCCTAAGAGTATAAATCTTGTCGACCATGAGATACAAAGCTTAACAATATTTCTGGCTCTAACAATGTTTTGAAATGTTGTAAAATTTGAAAAAGTGTCATTCAAATGTATAATGGTACGGTATTGTTTCACTTCATTTTGTTGTTTCTAAGAAATTGGTTTCATATTTAATTACTAGGGACAATGTGCATTCCAATTTAACTCAGTAACATATTTAATTATTATTATTCATAGCAGCAAGTAATGTTGAAAAGCCAATAATACTTTCATAATTGTTTGTAAGCATTGCCATATTAACTTACTT
Organism: Picea sitchensis; assembly: GCA_010110895.2. Classification (NCBI taxonomy): domain Eukaryota; kingdom Viridiplantae; phylum Streptophyta; class Pinopsida; order Pinales; family Pinaceae; genus Picea; species Picea sitchensis. The sequence continues at coordinate 81,569 of SNQJ01S0073631.1, forward strand.
TCATTTGGGATGTTTAGCTAAAAAAAGGGACGGAATTAATTCACTTTCTTCATATATCTTCGCTATCCCTCCCCTACCTTAGATGTAAACCAGCGAAGGCAGAGATTTGCATCCAAAGGTCTATCCCAGGAGGAGATGGTTATGCTTTCGGGTATATACTAATTTTTTTTAACTTATTGATGTTGATATATGAATGCTTTTTAAATAAGACACTACATTGCAATAATATCAGTTACACTTGAGTAAAACATTATATACCTAAATAGGTTTAGGTAGTTTAAAATTTTGTAATTTCTTTAATTAGGTTATTTGGTTACATTTTGTTGGAAAAAAAAACTAAAGATTAATTTTAATAACTAAAGAAATTTGTCATAAATTTTTGTTTAGAATTTCTTAAATATAATATTGTAAATATATTTATGATAAATATATTTAGTATATGAGAGATACTCAATTTCTTACATTTTCAAGTGGAGTAGATAATAAACAAAATATATTAATTTTTATTTTAATTAAAGTAATTCTATATCAATTTTACATAGAGAGAATGAAAGAGAGTAAGAGTAAGAGTAACATATTTTATTATTTTTTTGATAGTTACTTTCCACTTCTTAATATTAGAGAGATGTGTAATTCTTTCAATAATTTAATATTTAGTTTACATGTGACATTTAAAAAAGTATTAATAAAAAAAAAACAAAAACAAATATTTTAATTTCCACATTAATTATAATAATTCTATATCAACTTTATATAGAGAATGAAAGAGAGTGGTAGTAATTGAAAGTAAATATTTTGGTATTCTTTTGATAGGTGTTTTCTACTTCTCCACATGCTCAACATGGAGTTGACAGGTAGCATTTAAAAAATGTTGATAACAAAAAAATATTCAATATGGGTCATATATAAAATATTTCAATATCAATATTATATATGATGATTTAAAGGCATAGACCTAATGTTAGAAGTCATAATCAATGAACGAGTTGTGGAATCAGAATGGATAAGTCCAATGGTAGTGAAAGATGATAAAACAAGGGGAATCTAGATTTTTGTAGACTTAAGGAAGTTAAATGATGCATGTCTACATGATCCATTTCCAACACTTTTTACAGATGAAGTGCTAGAGAATGTAGGAGGGCAGGAGGCCTATGGCCTATTCTTTCACATATGGATTTTCAGGATATCACCATATTAAGATTGCGTAGGAAGACAAACATAAGACTACTTTTGCGACACAGTAGGGAAGCTATCAGTACACAATAATTCTTTTTGAAATGAAGAGTGCACCTACAGTTTTTTCAAGAGTAGATGTTGTAGCTTTTAAGGAATTTATTCATAAGTTCCTTGAAGTTTATTTAGATGATTGGACCGTGTTTAGCCTATTGAAAGATCACATAGAAGTACTCAGGTTAATGTTGGATAGGTGTAGACAATGTTAGATTTCACTGAATTTGAAGAAATATATTTTTTGCGCACCTTTTGGAATTTTGTTGGGCCATGTGGTATGTAAGCAAAGATTATTGGTGGATCCTGCCAAGGTTGCAGTGATTTTGGACTTAAAACCACCCACATTAGTCAGACAGTTGAGAGAAACATTGGGTCATATAGGATACTACATGAAGTTTATTAAGGGTTATGCGCATATTACAATGCCTATGTAGAACTTGTTGAAAAAAGAAGCTAAGTTCCAGTGGAATGAGGACAACCAGAAAGGTTTGGACACATCAAAACAAAATTTAGTGACTACACCCATTTTGATATTCCCAGATTGGAAGAAGGAATTTCATGTTCATGTGGATGCATCATACATAGCTTTGGGCACGATATTATCTCAGCCAGGAGAAGGAGACACATACCATCCAATTGCTTTTGCAAGAAGGAAGTTGTCAACAATAAAAAATAATTACACTACCAGAGAGTGAGAAGGATTAGCAATGGTATATGCGCTATAAAAGTTTAGACATTATTTGTTGGGTTCTCATTTTAAGATGTATACATACCATTCTGCACTAAGATACTTAGTGAACAAGCCAGTGTTGGGGGGGAGAATATGCAGATTGTTGTTGTTGTTCGAGGAATATGATTTTGAGGTTGTTGTGAAACCAGGGAAGTTAAATGCAGGACTAGATCACTTATCACGCATACTATTAGGAGAAGATGCAGGGAATCTAGGTGAAATCTTGTTGGATGTGTAGTTATTTGCAGTTAAAATGGTTGATAACTACTTCACAGACATTGTGCAAATTTTAAGTACATGAATGGCTCCACTAGACATGACAATTGCACAAAAGAAATAGTTAGTGGTTAAATCAACGAACTACCAACTAATTGTAGGGAAATTATACAAGTTAGGTTCAGATGGAATATTAAGACAATGTGTGTTAGAGCATGAAAGGCTAATGATACTCTCAGAAGCGCACAAAGTAATTGCAGGAGGACACGAAGTAAAGCGACCAGACAAAATATTTTGTGTGCAGGGCTATGATGGCCCACAATAAAGAAAACTGTTAGGCATACGATATTTGTTAAAGGGTGGGAAAGCCATCCAAAATGGATGATATTCCTTTGCACCCACAGATTACATCATAAGCATTTGATAAATGGGCAATAGACTTTGTTAGACTGATCAACCCACCAACGAGAATATCAGTAGCTAGGTATATAATCACTACGATAGATTATTTGGCCAGATGGGAAGAAGCAACACCGGTCATAGACTTCACTGCGAAGACTGTTGCACAATTTCTATTTGAGAATGTAGTTACACGATTTGGATACCCACGCAATCTACTGAGTGATCAGGGGACGCACTTCCTAAATAAGATGATTGCAACATTGACTGAGGAATTTCAAATTCATCGTTAGAGAAGTACGTCATATCACCCTCGGGCCAATGGGACAGTAGAATCTTTTAATAAAATTCTAGAGAATGCTCGGACAAATATCTGCAACTTAGGAAGGGATGATTGGGACTTGAGGATCTCTGCAGTATTATGGGCATATAAGACTACAAGTAAAATGTTGATTGGATAAACACTTTTTAGGTTGGTCTATGGGAAAGAAGCAATAATGCCAATAAATTTTATTGTTCCTAGCTTGCACGTTGCAACGATTACTGATCTTTCGGACTCTGGAGCACTAAAGGAGAGATTGTCACACTTGCTACAACTTGACGAAGACTGATTTGTCACAGGAATCCATCAACAAGTTCAGAAGGCAAGAGAAAATGCATGGAATGATAGACATATTAAACAGAAAAAGTTTTAAGTGGGGGACTTGGTATTGTTATATGACAACAAATTATCAAATAATTTTCAATTTTATCAAATATTTATATAATAAATTTTGAATTATTTAAATTTAAAAAAATTAAAATTTTATATATATATATATATCATTTAATAAAATATTTTTAGGTGCAATCATACAATCACTACCTCAAGGTGTTTCATGTGTCTAGGTTACACTGCTCTAAAATCAAACTTTATTCAATGATGAAAAACTCCTCACTTCCCACTATTAGATCCAACTTATTTGGACTATATAAAATTGAAGGTTATGAAGGTGGACTTTGATCTTAAACTCGAGATCTTAGACTCGAGTGGAAATTAAACCTTGTCAATAATGAAAAATAAACTTTAAAAATAGATTATTATTATATTAATATTTAACACTAAATCAATTGCACATTAATACATTAGTTATTAAATTAATTAAAAATTATTAAAAATATATAAATAATTAATTATTATATTTATAATAAGTTTTAATTATATTTTTGTTTGTTAATATCATTTTTATATAAATTTCTATTTCTTATTAAATTAATTAAAAATTATTAAGAATATATAAATAATTAATTATTATATTTATAATAAGTTTTAATTATATTTTTGTTTGTGAATATCATTTTTATATAAATTTGTATTTCTTTATTTTATGTATTAATATATATAATTCATTATTATTAAATAAAAATATAATAATAAAAATAATTTAGTTTTTATTTCCAATATTATCTTTATTTTCATGGATATTAATCCTCATCTTCATAAAAGGTTCTTCATGATAAAAGGTTCTTCATGTTTGTGTGTAATTCATTTTTATTAAATAAAAATATAATTATAAAATTAATTACATTTATTAAAATAATTTTATTTTTAAATATTTAAAAATTTTATACCATTTTTATATAATCATAAGCAATTCATTTTTATCGAATCATTTTCTTTTATATAATCATGGGCAATTCATTATTGAATAAAAAAATAGTTATAAGAGTAATTTAGTTTTAAATATATAAAAGTTGTAAAGAAAAAAAATACTTGGCCACAATATTTGAGGATAACTAAAAACTCAGTTAATATGAACATTTGTAAGTAGTTTCATTGTATTGTAAAAAATATATTTAATTGTTATAAATATTTTTAAATAATTTAGAAGTTTGTAAAAATATTTTGTTTCATTTTTTTTTTTAATATTTTGATATTAATTTTTAATATATATGTAGAAAAGAAATATATATTCAATTTATATAAAATGATTCACATTTTTATTTAATATTTTGATATTAATTTTTAATATATAAGTAGAAAAGAAATATATATTCAATTTATATAAAATTATAGTTGCATAGGAATTACTCATTTCCAACATTTCTGAAATTGGTTCTAGAAGTTGTGGGAACTAGTAAGGAACGTTCCCAATTGGTTGGGAACTGTTTTGGGAATTGTGAAGCTTTATGGGAGCTTCAACATCAAGAAAATGGAAGCTTGTGAACTAGTTTCTTAAATAGAGAGCTTTAAATTAAAATGTAAATATTTTTATTCCATTATTACAAATACATAATTTATTACAAATAAAACAAAGAATAAACTACACTAAATATTATTAAGTAAACAAATTTAATACTACTCACTTTATTGTTGTGGATATAATTTTTTTTAATGCATGTGTGTTTTTCTTCAAGCCTAGACTAAACATGAAAATAGAATAAATCAACACCCTATACATGGCAATCATTTGCTTGAATTTGTTGTTGCTATCAACCAACCATATCATTGATTTTTATTGTATTTCCAATTTACAAGAGTATCACTATTTAACTTTTTCCAATCAGAACAAGAATAATGCTTCAAATTTACAAAGATGTTTGAAGTTTATATATGTAAAACTTAATTTTTAAAAGATGTTAAAACTTTATATATGTATTTTCAATTTTGTTTCTCATTTTCTAATCAAATCTTTATGGATGTTAAACTTTCAATATTGTGTTAAATATATTCATATAATTATTAGTACAAATTAAATTAGTAATTTAGATATTGTAGTTGTTAATTTTATCCTGAATTAAAGTTGTCTTCCATTGACCTTCAATTTTATCATGTCAATGACTTAATAATAAAATATTTTTTCATTAGAAAACTCCTACTAGTTCCAAACACTAGTATCCACCTTCTCAACTTTCCCACGTTCAAGAAACTCATACAACATAATATAAAACTGAAATGTAAAAATATTTTGATTCACTTTTTTACTGAATATTTTGATATTAATGTAAAAATATTTTGATTCACCTTTTTACTGAATATTTTGATATTAATTTTTAATATACAAGTTGAAAAGAAATATATATTTAATTTGTATAAAACTGAAATGTTGTTCATTTTATATGTACTCACGAGTGAGGAGGGGGCGACGTGGGAGGTAGGAGTTTGGCATTCTGGGCATGATGTGCCTCACGAGAAGGAGACTCCTATTTCTAGACGAACAAGACGGGGCAGGAATGGTTATCCCGACCGGGGAATGAGAGAATATGGTGTAGACTTGGTGAAGGTTATTCAAAATATATATTTAATAAGAAATCTTTAAAAAAAAATCATATAAAACAAAAAAATACATAATTAAAAACAAAACTTATTCATAATACCCATTTCAAAATCAAACAATTCATTAAATTTGATGGTTTTTGAATATCCATTTCAAAATCAAACAATTCATTAAATCTTAAATCTTATGGTTTTAATAACTTTCATGTTAATTTTGACAATTTTAAAGAAGAAAATTGACTTTTTCAAAATCAAACAATTCATTAAATTTTATGGTTTTTGAATGCCCATTTTAAAATCAAACATTTCATTAAATTTGATGGTTTTAACAACTTTCATGTTGATTTTGACAATTTTAAAGATGAAAATTGACTGATTTTGAAAATTTTAAAGATGAAAATTGACTGGTAGAAGAAATTTTTAATCATTAAATACTAACAAATTGTTCATGAAACAATTTGTTCATCAAATTTCATTTATAAACAAAATTGACCATATTAATGGGTGTTTATTATATCTAGTTTAAAATGAAATGGAATAAAATCTTCCTAACACAGACAATAAGAGACTAGATTTAAATTTGTTGAGGGTTAAATTTGAGAGAAATCACAATTTTGTGCGGTTTAAATTGCATTTTGAATGTATAAATGGATTCTGTGTGCTGAAAAAAACCCTAGAACACTAGAATTATATAGATTTAACCACTCAAATCTACAAATCCAATAATTTCTCACAAAATTAAACTAACAATATAGCCAAAAAAAAAAAAAAACCAAAACCTACATCACCTACAAACTACAAAAGCATTCAATACTACGTTACTGCGTAGCAAGCTGAATATTGGTAGCTAACTGAAACAATATACTACATTTATTAATCCGACCTACAAAAATAATCTGACGACACAGATTCCCACCCAACTTTGGAATTTGAATAAGGTATTTCATTTTAATTGCAGTCGTCGGATTTAAAATCTCTAACTCAATTGTATCGTCCGTTTCTGCTTTTTTCAATTTTGCAATTAAATGCCAACATGATATCACTGATGTATGTGTTGATATGAATTACGGAGTAATTTCTCTGTACTGAATGGTGCTGGATGTGGTTATCCCTGTAAGATTTTTTGGGGGCAAATAATGAACTTAAGGGTGTAAGTTTTTTTTTTTGGACAAAGCATTGAAATTGATATTATCTCTGGGACAAACAATGAATGTAAATGTTGAAGGAACTAATGTCTGAGTTTTTGGCATGTCTATGACAGCTGGAGGGGCCTCTTCTTCGAATATAACTGTCTCTGCCATTGCCATTTGCCGTTGCGAAGATGTCACGTTTCTCCTCTTAAATCTCTACTTTTCATTTGCATTCGCTCATCAAACTTTCTCCTCTTAAATCTCTACTTTTCATTTGCATTCGCTCATCAAACTCTATTTAGTGATAAACTTGTGTTACTTGTGCACTGTAATATTTTGAATTTTTTCTGTGTAAAAATAGAGTTTACTTTGTTTTTTTATTGTTTTGTAATAGAGGTACTTTGCACCCTCTTTTTACTGTTTGGAATAAAATATTGTGATAATGATTTTCATGTTTTGGATGTAATTGTTTATGTGTCTATTTTAATCATGATTTTTCATTTTGAGTAAAGTTTGATAAATTTAAAATCCAGATTTTATTTTATTAATTAAAGAAATTTTGTAAAACTTTTTTTATTAAATTAAATAATGTAAGATAATATTTTTTTAAAATAATAATTTATATTATAGTTTATTAATGTTTTGAAAATCATTCGAATATGTGTTTTTTATTAAATTAAATAATGTAAAATAACATTTTTTTTTAAAATAATGATTTATATTATAGTGTATTAATGTTTTGAAAATCACTCGAATATGTGTTTTTATGTTAGAAGATGGATATAAGTTTATTTGTAAATGTTTATTCAATAAATTATTTTTATAGAGTTTTAAAATTATTATTAATTAAAAAAGCTAATTAAAAAATAAATTAAATGAAGTTTTATTTGAGTATAAGCATTTTTTAAGTAATTAAAATGTGTTTGGAGTTTTTTTTCTATTTATCAAACTTTTTGAAACTTTTACTAGTAACATATAAAACATTATCCATTTATCCTACTTTATTTATCAAAGGATTTTATTTAAATTTGAAAAAATAAAATAACATAATAAAATTGAAGAAAGAGGAAAAATTAGAAAAAAAAAAATTAAATAATTTATATTATATTTTTCTTTTTTAATTTTATCTAACTAAAAAAAATTGCTGTATTTAAATTTTTTTATTTAAATTTGAAAAGATAAAATACCATAACAAAAGAGGAAAAAATCCTTACATGGAAAAATAGTTGTTTTTATCTAGTTGCTTCTCTAAGGGCGAAGCCTTACCTTCCTTACAAGGAAGAATTGCTCGACCAAAGCCACCATTATCTATTTTTCCTCATGAATCTATTTCTCTTGCCCTCCTCTTATGCTCTCTAAAGGGGCTTGCCTACTGCCACCATTATATCTATGAGCGAGGGAAAATAACCAGCCTAAGGGCGAGGGAGCTAGAGCTTTATTGGTTATGCCCTATATAGTGCCTTTGGGCAACCCTCTGAACAACTTAGGGATCCTTTTGAGGATCACGAGGACTAATTGGACTAATTGAAAGAATGACCTTCCCCTAAAGAATTTTATTTAAATTTGAAAAGATAAAATACCATAATAAAATTGAAGAAAGAGAAAAAATTAGGGGAAAAATAAATTAAATAATTTATATTAGATTTTTATTTTTTAATTTTATTTAAATAATTTATATTAGATTTTTCTTTTTTAATTTAAAGTACTGATCATTCCATCATAACTTACCAAAAGAAAAGAAAATTAAATAATTTAAATAATATTTATTTTTTAGTAACATATAAAACATTGCCCACCTATCCTACTATATTTATCAAAGGATTTTATTTAAATTTGAAAAGATAAAATACGATAATATACCCTATTTATTAAAGAATTTTATTTAAACTTGAAAAGATAAAATATCATAATAAAATTTAAGAAAGAGGAAAAATTAAATGAAAAACAATAAAATTTAAAACAAAAGATGAAAAAAATTAAATGAAAAACAATAAAATTTAAAAGAAAAAGATTAAATAATCAAAGTTCTTTTAACATTCATATTTACAAAGAAATGAGTCAGAGGAATGTGACATCATAAAAGAATTTAAATGAAGAATAATGAAATTTAAAAGAAGATTAAATGGTCAAAGTTCTTTTAACATTCAAGTTTATAAATAAGTGAGTAATGAAAGTGAGAACATAATAGTCATTAAATTTATCACACTTTTCAAGTTTATCATGTAAGTTTGGATCCTTCCATGAAACCTTTCAAGTTCACAAATAAACCAGTGATAAAAGTGAGACCATAATAGTTATTAAATTTATCACACTTTCCAAGTGTATCATGTAAGTTTGGATCCTCCCATGGAACCTTTTCCTATTAGTATGGGAGATAATCAACTTAATACATGTAAGTTTGGAAACAAATTTTTAATAAGTAGTTAGGGCACTTCAAATATTTTTCAAAGAAAAAGAAATAGGCATTTCTCATTCTCATAAAATGAAAAGTATTTGAAAAAAAAAAAAGATATCTAAACATACAAAATATCATAGAAAAAACATTTAAATATAAAATACATAGAAAAAAGTACATTCCAACCATTGAAATCAAATGGTAAAGGTGAAGCCACATACAATTGGAAATATGCCTTTTCCATATATCCCTAAACATACAAAATAACTATAGGAAAATCATCTAAATATAAAATACATCGCAAAAAGTACATTCCAACCATTAATTAAATGGTAAAAGTGGAGCAAGGTAAAAAGTCAATAATTCACAGTGTGGCCTTTCCATCATGTTCCTGAATACTATGATATCCAACACAGAGATAACTCTATTATTATTATTGATATCTATTCATACATGTAACTTTAACTAACTTTACTCACAGATACCTGAAATTATTCATACACGTAACTTTATTATTATTGAAGCTATTCATACAGGTAACTTTATTATTATTGATATCTATTCATACAAGTAACTTTAACTAACTTTACTTACAGATACCTATTTTTATTTTAATAGTGTTTATATAAAAATAAGGTAGTTAAACATCAACGTAGTTGAATTC
>SNQJ01S0073633.1:0-25705 GCA_010110895.2 Picea sitchensis
ATCCAATGAGCAATGAACAATAGAATAAGAGTTACACCAATACACCACAATACACCATGCACGATATATGAGAAATAATCAATAGTTTTTGTTCAAGGGGAGTAATGACTTCCAAAGGTAGCTACAGCTTCCAAATGTAAAGGAAGGGATAAACCTCCAAGAGAAAGATACAATCCTCCAATATCAAGAGAGATTTGAACTCTCCATCCTTGCCCCTTCCTTCCACCCAAGAATATATGAGAGATAATAAAACTTTACATCAAATCATCATCAACCAATCAACACATAGAACCTGATAATGCTTCCTGAGACTTCTTTAGTTTCTACAATTCTTCAATTCTTGGAGTAATCTGATCCTCTAGATAATATTACTCAATGTATTCTCTGAAACTCCTCCAATTTTCACTTCTTGAATCCTCCCCAAAAAGAGGTTATAGAAAGAATGGTAGAATTTATTCAATTTTGGTCTGTTCAGAAGACCAAAATTGTACAGCATGCCCCGCACTCAATATTTAACATCTGATTCTGAAACTTGCACAAAGGAAACTACAGTCCGTACATTTTCTAATGGAAGTAGTCCCACTTCATTTGGATTCTGTATGAAGAAGTTATGATTGTTTTACCCAGAACACCTATTTATTGACTAGCTTCAGGACTGGTCACAAACCCTATATTCAACAGAGTGTATCTCCATAATTATAGAGAATCAAGAGCTAGAATTTTTACCAGAGGTACCTTGATATGTCTTATCAATACCATAGCGATTTGACCATCTGAATCATTCTATAAAAAACGTTATAGAAAAAATGGTAATATGACCTAAAAATAACATACCTTAGAACACTTCACCAAAAGACTTCATCCTCCCTTGAAATCTGTCCTTCTTTTCTTCTTATTACCTCTAAAATTTGACTTTGTTAAGCCCTAATATTGGCTCATTACCCCTTAATTGGGGCATATTAGATTAGTAATTCTATTTTATTTATGTTGGCTTTAGGCCATTAGTTGTAATTTAGATTAGTAATGTTATTTTAATTATGTCGGCTTTAGGCCATAAACGTTATAGAAAAATGGTAATATGACCTAAAAAATAACATACCTTAGAACACTTCACCAAAAGACTTCATCCTCCCTTGAAATCGTCCTTCTTTCTTCTTATTACCTCTAAAAATTTGACTTTGTTAAGCCCTAATATTGGCTCATTACCCCTTAATTCTAGCATATTAGATTAGTAATTCTATTTTATTTATGTTGGCTTTTAGGCCATTAGTTGTAATTTAGATTAGTAATGTTATTTTAATTATGTTTGGCTTTAGCCATTATTTGTAATTATACCTCCTAGTCTCCTATATATACCACATATTTTCATTTTGAATCATCTTGGACTTTGACATTTATAGTAAAAGGAGGTTGCTTCCTCGAAGAGTCTTATTATCTGAAATTATCTATTTTTCTGCCATGTTGAGTACTTCTTTCCTGAGGTTTTTATATTATATTGATGTTTGGTTCTTAAACATATGGTATCAGAGCCTGGTCTTGGGGTTTCTGCTGCTACATCTTGAGACATCGTGGAATTTTGCTATAACTTTGTTTCTACAATATTTCTATGAATGTCTTAGAGGGTATTTATAAAACGGATCAAGGTACTCTTGTTGGGTTTAAATTTTATCTCCTTAGGCCTTATACTTTTGGAGATACATCTGTACAAGATAGGGTTCTCGAACTTTCATCCTAGTGAGCTTCATCAGGAAGTTTTGTTATAAAACATTTCTGTAATGTTTCAAAACCTAAAATATCGAGGCTATTTATGTAAATTATAGTGTATCTTTTGCAAAATTTCACTTCTCGGTCATCTTAATTTGTAGATACACTCTGTAAGATAGGGGACTGATGACTCTATTTGACTAGTTCCCAAGAAGGTGTTTGTGAAACAATCATAACTTCTTCCTAGGAGTATCCAAATTGTGTGGACTCCATTGCATTGGTTTTTGGATAGTCTGTAGTATTTTTGGCATGAGTTTCAGAATTTTATCAATTTATTTTGAAAGGGCACACTATACAAGGAGATCTCCGGAAAGGCCAAAACGCAAGTTGTGGGAGCATCAGAATTCCACTCTGGCACATACAATTTGATCGCATCTAGTGGGAATTGCAGAGAAGAAATATCGAGAAATACATAAGAGAAAGTTTCATACCTAGAAGGGCCAAAAATTGGGAGATACAAACAGAAGAAATAATGTCTAGCAACTACCCCTCAAAATCAAGGTTCAAAAGTGATACTTGGCCAACATACACCTAAAAGGGAACTTCTACACCTCAAATAAGCCTTAAAAACTTCTACTTCTGGACTTTTGATGAAGGTGAAGAAATGCTTAGGACATAAAAATAAATCCATAAAATAATATCTTATCTCAATGGAAGCTAAGTTGGATACTAAGATGCATTCAATGGAAGCTGTTGTGATTCAATAGCTAAGTTGGATACTAAGATGGACTTAATGGAAGCTGGGTTGATACTAAGATGGGATTCAATTGAAGCAGATCATGAATAATGAAAATTCTCAGTAATGAGAAGACACCCAAAAGTGAAAAATTCATCCTACGAAATTCATAGATGAGGACACAAGGAAGGTGAATCAAGAATGGAGAAACTCCAACTTTGGTTTGAAAGACCAACCACGTCTTCCTAAGATATATGTGAGGAAGTTTGATGGAAAGGACCTAATCACATGGATACTTTGAATGGAGCACTTTGATCTCCATAATGTGCCACATACACAAAAAGGTAATGAATTGCTTCTTTATATTTAGAACTCAATCAATTTGTTTGGTATCGAAGCGGCTTTCTTTCAAATCACTCATCACTTGGACAATTTTCACTATTAAATGATAGCACACTATGGAGGATACAAGGAGCAACACTCTCTTAGCCAATTGATAAATCTCAAGCAAAAGGGTTTTGTTAACGAGCACATGGAGAACTTCCAAGATTGAATATAAAGGTAAACTATATATCCCGTGATGAGCACTTGATTGATGTATTCATAGGAAGCTAAAGGATAACATTCAACATGAGGTTCTCCCTTTGGAACCCAAATCATTGGAGAATGCATTTTAAGGTGGCAAGAAATGTTGAAAGTAAAAATATGGCTATGGCTACTAGAAGACCTATCCTAACATCTATAGAGAATGCTCCTTCTCCTAAAACACTAACCTACAAGGTTGACACTCAACAATTGGGAGGAAAGAAAAGCAAAAGGTTTATGCTTTAATTTTGAAACCAAGTATAGTATGACATAAGGTGAGAAGAAATTATTCTACATAGATTGTAAGAGGGATAAGAAGAAGAACAAGAACCAACACAAGATGAAAAAGTAGAAGAAATTTCGCCTGAAGAGTTGACTCTGTTTCCATATCAATGCATTGCATAGAATTAGCACTCCTCAAACACCTCAAAATCGGGCTGATACATCAAAAAGAAAAAAGGTAATAGTCCTAATTGATTCTCGCAATACTATAATTTCATTCATCAGAATTAGCCAAAGATCTCAATTGCTTTGGTATATCCAAAGCACAGAGTTTCCCCAAGTAATGATTGCAGATGGAGGAACTATCAATTGCTCAGAAAATGCAATAAGATCAATCTTTACTATGGGGAATATGTAATGAATAGTCCAATGATTGCTATACCCATGGGTGTCAGATGTGGTACTAGGAATCCAATGGTTACAATCATTAGAACAAGTGGGATTTTACCTTTCAAGAACTTTTCATGAAATTTACATTGGAAGGAAAAGAAATTGAGTTAAGAGGTATCATATAAGTCTGATATGTCATAGTTTTCCCAACGCATGACAAAAACATGAAAGTAAGGGGCATCAAGGCATTATTGTACCAACTATGCTCACTAGATGTTCAAAAATCTAAGCCATATATTCCTCAAGATCTCCAAAGGATCATTGGATAAGCATTCCAAAGTATTTGAAGATATTCCTAAAGGTCTCCCACCCACTGAAATCATGATCATGAAATTCACATACTTCCTAGGAGTGTTCCTCCTAACATCAAAGTTATATAGATAATTCTTTTTACTTTTAAGAGTGAAATCGAAATACATGGTTGAAGAAATGTTAGAGGGGTCGGAATTATTAGACTTAGCCAAAGTTCTTACTCGCACTCAATGGTAATGGTATTCAAGAAAGATAGATCATGCTTATGTGTCCGCATTATAGAGAGCTCAACAAGATCACTATTAAAGATAAGTTTCCCATTCCGTGATTGATGAATTGTTATATGAACTATGGAGCACCTATTTCAATAAAATTGACTCCATTCAGTGGTATCATCGTGATCGAATGAAGGAAGAAGATATCCTAAAACAACATTCCGAACCCATGAAGGCCTTTATGAATTTTTTGTCATGCCTTTGGCCTTACAAATGCACCTTCCACATTCCAAGGGTTGATGAATTCCATTTTCAAGTCCTTCCTTCAAGTAAATTTGTGTTAGTATTTTGATGATATACTAATCTATAGCAAATCTTGGGAGGACTACAGCAAATATGTTGACAAGGTGCTACAATCATCAAAGGAGAAACAACTATATGCTAAAACTATCCAAATGTTTCTTGGAGTAAAAGAGGCAGAGCATTTGGGTCATATTGTATCTCATGAAGGTGTCAAGGTAGACCTCCACAAGATTACGCTTAAGCGATGGATCGACGACTCTGTACATTAAAAATCTTAGAGGATTTTGGGTTTCAGAGGTTACTACCAAGTTTGTTCGACACTATGGAAAAAAAGCAACACCTTTAACAAAGACTAACCAATAGCGATGTACTTTCATGGACTCCAGAGGCAACTAAAGCTTTGAACAACTTAAAGAGGTGATGTGCATAACTCCTATCTTGACCACTCCACTCACAAAACCTTTATTGTGGAATGATGTTCGAAATGGAATTGGTGCTATCCCACGCAAGAAGGAAGGCCTCCTCGCTTTGAAAGTCACCACTCAAGGGAAGAGGACTTACATAAACCCATTTATGAGAAGGAAATGATGGCAATACTACATGCATTGAAAATGACGCCCTTACTCTAATAGGTAGGCACTCTGGCTGTCAGTCAGTGTATCATGATAGTCTTAAATACTAACAAAGACTATCTTTTAGAAGAACAACAAAAATGGCAATCCAAGATATTGGGCCATGATTTTGAAATCGCCTATAAAAAAGGAAGCAAAATGTTGTAGCATATGCACTCTCACAGCGATTTAGTATGTTGAGGCCTTTCTTTGTGCTATCTCATCATCCAACCTGACGGGATACTAGAAGCAAGGGATGAATGGAAAATGACAAAAAAGTATGGACTCTCATTCAGAGGTTGCAATGATTCCAGTGCATCGATACATTTACATGGAAAAATGATTCACTATGGTACAAAGACACTTATATTTATGTAAGAAATCCTAAATCAAACAAAAGGTACTATTGAATTGTACACCTCTCCAATAGGAGGGTACCTGTGGATTTTTGAAAACCTACCATAGAGAGTCAAAAAGGATTTTTTTTTTGGGATGGCCCTAAAACCGATGTTCAAAGGTTTAGTAGAATGTGTGGTATCCCAACAAAATAAGGTGGAAACAATTAAGACCCTGTCTTTTATAACCATTATCCATCCCAAGTCATTGCTAGAGGAGGTTTCCATGGATTTCATCAATGTAAGCACAAAGTCTCAAGGAAAGAGAGGTCATCACAGGATTGTTGATAGACCAACCAAGCATGCACACTTTTGTGCACTCTCATCCCTTCAAGCTAGTACTGCCACCGCATTCATGGAGACACCAAAGCTACATGGCAACCCAAAGATTATTGTATGATGAGATCCCATATTCACCTGACATTTTGGACAAAATTGTTTTCTTTTGGGTACTAACGGCTCATAGCTCATCCTATCATCTCAATCCGATGGGACAAACCGAGATAGTGAACAAATGTCCTGAAGGCTACCTTCGCTGTTTTGTCTCCGAGTAAACAAACACAATGGTTCAAATGGTTACCTCCTTGGAAAATGGTATAACACTCTCACACTCTAAACAAAAATGACACCATTTATGCAGCACTTTATGGATACCAATTCTTCCATCACTTTTCTCTAAAGAAAAATCCATGTTCAAGTGAAAGGGAAGATCACATCGAGAATCAACAAATAAATTCTCCAAATCTTAAAGGACAACCTAACAATGCCACAGAATCGCATGAACTATTGCGGTAGATCAACTCTAGAGGAAAGAAGTTTTGAAGTAGGGGATTGGTTACTTTTAAGACTACAACTATACAAATGTGATGTCCCTAAAGCAAGCCAAGAAGGATAATAAATTATCACCAAAGTACTATGGCCCTTATAAGGTGTTGCAAAATATTACACTATGGCTTGTACATAAATTGGAGTTGCCTCGTGATCTTCACTAGTACAATCTAAAGCCCATGTTCATGCTTAAAGAAGCTATAGGTGACAAGATCCAAGCCTAAACTATATTGTACAAACTTGACGAGAAGGAAATCATATTGGAGCCCTAGTCATCACTCCATAATAGAATTGGCCAACTGAGGGAACAGGATCCATTTCAGAGTATCTCATTAAATGAGGAAACTACCAACTGAAGACTCCACTTAAAGATGAGTCTTATACGTACATCTAGAGTTACTCAAGCATTGTGGACAACGCTTGTCTCAACGGGAGGGGCATCTTAAGCCCTATTATTGGCTCATATACCCCTTAATTGGGGCATATTAGGATTAGCAGGGCCATTAGTTGTAATTCTTAGATTAGTAATGTTATTTTAATTATGCTCTGGCTTTAGCCATTATTTCCAATTATACCTCCTAGTCTCCTATATATACCAAGGAGACATTTTCATCTTTGAATAACTTGGACTGAACATTTAAGTGGGGGTAAAGGAGGTTTCCCCCTAAGAGTGCTGCTTTCATTATCTAAAAATTATCCGCTTTTGCTGAGTACTTTTCCAGGTTTATATATATATATATTGATGTTTGGTTCTTACTGCACTTGTATCAAAATTAATGTATAATGATGTTTATTTATACCATTTATGCCACTTCCTTTTAAATAGTGCACTGACACTTTCTTATTTTGTAATTCCCACATAATCATGGGGTATACCCTCCATGAGCCTCGGAAAGTGAGTCTAGCCAACGTCAATTCCAGTACCATGAAGACTTACCTTCATAGTCACCTTGTGTAAGACCTTATGAAGGTAGGATACTAAGTACACCACCAACAATAATGATGCCTAGGGGAACAATCGACAATACGATCCATTACGCAAGGGCAGTATCTAGCCCAAAAATCAACTTGAGAGGCTTCCACTATCATTGTGGGTATACTTCAACCTAATTCTAATAATGGGTATTCATACCATATCAACAAACCAAAGGTGGGAGTAACTCATAATCTCGATCCTAATTTCAAAGTTTGACCTCAGGAGAAGGGATTCCCAAGATAAAATGATGCAAATGGAATTTGACACTCCTTATCACAAGATTCTATTGTGTGTTTTGCGCTTTTGGAGAGTGTGTCTCACTGCCTATTCTAAAGCTCTAGCCTAGATAATGTTGATGTAAACTAGCCCCAGAAAGTTACTAGTTAAATTTTAAAGTTGTGCAATATTATTAAAGGTTGCTGTTACTCAAAAAAGGAGGCGTAAATGAAACCGACATGTTGTGTGAGACTTTGACCTAACAATGCATAAATAAGGATGAATGATAGAATTTTTTTGTTCGATGAATCATATTTACATGAGGGAGAGAGAATTTTTCTGGAACAATGCTAATCCACGATGTATGATCTTCTCTCAAATGTAATATCAAACAATCGTGAACAATGCAAATTTCTATTCGTTGTCTTTCAATACTTGAATGCCAATATTTTTTGAATACAAGGGTGCTTAAAAAAGAAAATGTATTTAATTTTTTATTAGAAACCAAAGAACAAGGATGGAAACTAAGAAAAAGAAGAAACCAACGAAAAATAAATACACAATAAACACTCAAATCATTCTTTCTTCAATGAAGAAGATAAAATAATAAACTAAAGACCAAATTTTCTTCAAATGCACATGGACAACAATTTCCAAGTAATAAGAACAAAAGACAATTAATCTCAAATTTTAATCCAATCAAAGGATCCAGACCAAACAAGCACTCAGATTTTAGAATCGAATATTATACCCTTGTTTAAAAAAAAGGTCAAGAGGTAAAAATTGAGAAAAATGATCAAGAAGAGCTTTTGATTTCCAAAAACTAATCATCTATGAGGATTTGAAGTCAAGAAACATTCAATCACTAGCCAGAGAAGCTCTTCCTAGACACACAAACAAATCTGGGCATCCGAGGACACAAAAGACTTAATCCAAAAATTTTCACAAGTGAGTTCTCATAGGATGGCAAGGCATGCAGAGAATCGTGGATTCTCGTGCTAGACATATGATCAGTGATAAGTTCACACTGAACCTAACAATTGCTGTGTGGACTTTAGTGATTCTGCAGTGCCATGCATGGCAAATAGCTGTTTGTAATCAAGCAAATTTGGAAAATGACAGAACTTTTGAGTGAAATTTTGGATCCAGAGTCCGTATGATATCCTAAAGACTTAGAGATTGATTGGGGATGAAAAATGGTAGGTCAAGAGAAAATGGCCAATAAAAAACCACCAAAATGGGTTGTAGTCCCCAAAGGAGTCACCAATTTTGTTATCTGGTAAATCAAGAGGTGCAAGACACTAATCAGATCTCCCTAGATCCATATGGATCTAGAAAAAAATAGGATAGGACATGACTCTTTCCTAAGTTGTAGTCATTGAATATACTAATAATAGATGAATGAAGGACATACCTTTATATCACTTCCTTAGGTCTCGTTTGTTCCACTTTGTCTAGCTGCTCTTTTGAAATCTGGTCCAAGACAACACAAACCAACCAAAGGAAGATAGCAACTATATTCAATGTCAACTCTATGATACATCAAGGAGTTATGCAATAAAAATAAGAGTAATTTTATGAAAGTGACACGGCCATTGTATTATATTAAATAAAAGTAGAAGATACATCTAGATTGCCTTGATGCCCAAGTTTCTTCAAAGGACCTCTTTGTTCCAACACGCACACTTGCTCTACACTTGCGTGAATAAGATCCAATACAACTTGGTAGACTAAATAGAGTCCTCAAGCTTCTATCCAAGCATGGTTCTTCACACAATTCTTTCAACAATTCTTCATCCAATATTGCTTAACCTTTCCATGAGAAACCTTTCAATATATAGGGAGAAGGAGGAATGGTCATGGATGAGGATGATCCCACTAAATCTGAGTAGTCATTAGGATGCCAACCATGTGAATTTCTGAATCATTTCTTTCTAGAAGATTCCCTTCTAACCTTCTCGCGGACCTCTTCTTCTCTTTTCCAAGCTTAAAAACAAATTCGCACCCTACCTATAGAGAAGAATACGAATATTTTTCACCCTAAGTTTGGGTTTCCTGTTAGAATGAAGGATTTTCATACCCTGTAACATAGGCAGCTTGAGAACTCATCTTAAAAATGTGTTTTGGAAGAAGACAACAATCAATTTTCTCAGGAAAATTCCTGTGGGACACCACATCACTTGTAGAGACATCAACAAAGTGACCAAAATAATGTAATAAGGTGTCACCAAATTGTGACTATTTTTCCCAAGACTTCTCAATTCATTTCAAAATATTTAGTCTCCTTCTTTCATCGCTTGTTTTCAATTTCTCCAAATTTCATGTATAGGACCCATATTCATCCATTAATGATTAAATCCCTTCATGAAAGTTAGATTTTCCACCGGATCTCTTACCTTCTCATGTTCTATCAATCCGCAGGCTCCAGGTGAAATGTTTTTGCCATTCATGCAACAAGATTTTCTTCTTCTTCATCAATAATCTTTTTTCAGATTATTTCCAACATCCCTGCCTATTGAAGGTCATGATCCGCCTTTATCCATTTCCTCCGGGTTTTGGAAGCATGATATTACTCAGAATACACCCCCGCTTCCACCCACTAAATGGAAGTATGTCACTTACCTTATTAATTAGCTTATCTCCAAAACATAATGTAAATACCAAGATTTAAATGGTGGCATGTCATATAACATTTTTATCTCTAAATAATGATATACAATAATGTGCATAAGATACATACCGAATTGGGCATGCACTAAACATATACATACAATCTTTCTAGCGTAAGATCCACATATAAAATAATATAAACAACCAAATAGTTCTCAGAATATATGATTTTCAGATCGATTTAATAGTGAACACGTATATGAAGCCGATACAGTATATCCTTAAACATACTGACAATTATGCTCACAATAAGCAAATAAAACCCATAAAATAACACATAAATGATAATGTAGCATGTAAATTCATCACAAAACCGATAATTATATTGGTAATAATGTCACCAACTGTGTTCATAATGCACACGAACCTCCCATCCTTAGAAAACACTACTCATCACTCTCAACAAAGGGTCACCCCTGAAGCTAGGACTAGATTCCACCTGGGAAAGGGTTTCCTAACTCGGCTAAAGGTTCACATTCAACTAGAACTACTCCCTCTCAAGTGTTCACTCAACCACAGCCACAACCTCTCGCTCCTTACATGCCTATCCCACCCATGAAGTGTGCCACTTCTCTACTCAAAAGTCCTTCAAGGTTCCTAATTTCCCTTCCTGTGGCTTTTAGCAAATATATTTAACTCCTGGAAGTCTTAGGAGCACTCAGAGCTTCTAGGGGTTTATCACCCTTCAAGGAAATCGATCTCAAAGAATTTCTACTCAAAGAATTGTTCATGTGCCTATCAGAACTTAATTCTCAACTTCTCCAAGCTGACAGGTACATCAACATGAATGGATATCAATCTAGTATGGGTACGGTGGTAGGAAGATATGAGGATAGATCAAGGACTAACATAATGTATCATGGATATTGGTTCTCTGGTTGAAGGGAAAAAATGGTAAGATTCCCCCCTTCTTCCCAATGGTCGATCCCCCTCCCAAAGGAACTAAGTATCGATAATCAATATGCATGTCTCCAAATTAACACTTGTCATGTTGGAAGCTACTCCTCGAGAATTTGTCCCTTACTTTAGGACTTAGGATAAATTAATTATCTATACTTTATGTTTTGGAGAAATATTAATATAATATTTTTTTTCTTTTAAGCTCTATCTTAGTCATTTCTAACTCTTTGAAAATTTCCTCCTTTTCCCTATTTGGTGAATCTAGTCCCTTCTCTTTATCATATCACTTCCATTGCACCTTTTACAAGCCCTGTGATCGATTCCAATGTTTTTATTTTTCGACCCAGATGCATAGAGGGATGCACGGAAGTTGCTTCTTGCTCCACCCTAATAACATTCCAATCAATAACATTATTAGCATCAGTTATGCATTTTTTTAGCAATGATACATGCAATACATTATGAACATAGATGTAGGTAATGCAATAATATAAGCTACATGCCCAATCCTTTATAGGTTTTCAAATGGCCCACAAAATTTTGTTGCCAATTTGGCACAACTTCCCATCTTCAAGGAACTCCTGTTACTTTTTACTGTGAAACATGATCACCCACTTTGAATTCTCTTTGGATTCTATTTTATCAACATAACTTTTCTTTCCGTCTTGGGAGCTTTCAAATTGGCTTTAATTTTTAACATCTAGTCCTCCATCTCCTTGAGCAACTCTTGCCTGACTACTGTTCTATCAGTTGTGTTATCCTAGATTACTAGAGTATTGCACCTTTCATCAGAAGTGATTCAAATGGGCTCGTTTTCAATTAATCTTGATACCCATTGTTATAAGCTAATTCTACTAAATGTAGGTGGTAGTCTTTCCATTTTGATGGGTTTATCCATTACATACATTCTCAACATATCTTCTATCACCTATTCAATTCTCTTGGTTCCCATTCCATCACTCCTCGTGATGGTGTTATACTAAAGTTTAGATCTGCCTTCAAATCCTTTCGACAATCCTTTTCTATAAAAATTCCAAGGTGTGAATTTCAAGTCTCACTAAACACAATCATTTTAGAAATTCCTTGCAATTGTGTGACTTCCTTCATGAAAATATCAAGAACATCTATCGCTTCTCAGGAGTAGTTTTCCTTTTAGTAGAATAAATGCAAGGTGATTTTGTATGTTTTTCCACCACTACCATAATCAAATCATGTAGCTTGGCATGTTCTAGGAAATCTCGTAATAAAAATCCATTGTCACCACTTCCAAATTCCACTCAAGAATGGGTGCTGTTACAACAATCCCACTGTGCCTATGCTCTATTTTATCTTTCTAGCATTCCATACACCTCTAGCGATGTATTCTACAATTCTTCTCTTCATACCTGGCCAAAGTATTTGGGGCTCTCGATCACTGCGAGTATTTTCTCTCATATCCATGGTTCCCTACATAAGGGACATTATAAATTTCATGCAAAATCTTACTTTTCAAGTCATGGACATTTGGTACAAAAATTATGTTCTTGTGCAACAGATTCATCTAATTCTAACTTAAAAATATCCATCTTGTGGTAAGCTCCACCAACAGAGTTTTGCTATCAATTCTTTGCATTAGTGTGTCTATATTTGTAGCCTCTAGAATTTTTCTTTTAACATCATTCTAATACATGATGATGGTTGTAGAATGAAGCTCATGTACTCTCCTGCTGAAAGTATCTACTATCTTTTATTTTCTTTCCCTTTGATATATATATCAAAAGTCATATTCAGGAAACTATAACCATCTCTTTGTCTAACATTTAGATTTTGACCGATCAAATAAATATTTCAAACCATTGTGGACTGCTCTAACTCAAACCTTTTTTCTCTCATGAGGTAGTGTCTCCATTTCCCTGTGGTATGCACTATGGCTACCAACTCCAAATCATGAGAGTCATAGTTCCTTTCATGTTCCTTCCAACTTCCTTGATCCATAACATATCACAAATCCATTTCTGGTTGGATTTACTCCAATTTCAAGTCCTTCTGTCATATGCATCTGTACAATGAAATTCCTCACGGGTCCACAACTTTAGTATTGGAGCACTTGTCAATAAATGTTTCTAAATGTTGGAAACTCCTTTCTACAAATCTCATGTCCATCAAACTTCATACCTTTATTTGCAGTAAGGAAGTGGATTAAAAGTATCTTCAAGAATCCTCCACGAATATCATGAAAATCCCATAAGGCCTGTGAATGATCTGACCTCTATCACATTCTTTGTTTTTGACGATTCTCTAATGGATTCAATCTTCTTGAGGTCCACTGCTATCCCATCTTTGAGATGATATGCCCCAAAAAATGAATTTTTTGATAAAACACACACTTGCTCAATTTGGCATAAGCAAATGATGTTCCTTAATACTTGCAACACCATCCTCAAAATGATGTTCATTCTCTTCCTATGTCTTAGAGTATATAAGAATGTCATCCAAAAGACACAATGACAAACTTGTTCAAATATTCTTGAAAACACCATTCATTAAGTACATGAAAAAAGTTATAATTTGACAACCCAAATGGCACCACCGTGAACTCAAAATGACCATACCTTGTCTCCAAGGCGTTTTGTTGATATCTCATCCTTAATTTCATCCATAGACCCCCGGACCAGATCTATCTTTGAAAATATCTTTTCATCCTTTAATTGATCAAAGAGATTATCAATCCTTAGTAGAGGATACTTTTTCTTAACAATCACTTTATTCAACTGCCTAAAATCAATGCACACCTTTAATGTTCTTTATTCCTTTTTCACAAACAATACTGGGGAACCTCAAGGTTACACACTTGGGCATACATATATAATTCTTTAGAAGCTCTTCAAGTCGCATTTGAAACTCCTCAATTCTAGTGTACTCATCCTCAGAGGAGTCTTTGACAATGTGAGTTGCCCCTCTGTGTCGATGAGAAAAATCGAGGTCTCTCCCTAGTAGTCCCGGTGTTTCCTTTGAATACATCTTCAAACTTTCAGATTTCTATAATTCTCCAAATTTAAGTACCTTGTCTTTAGGTTTCTCCTCCATATGAGCTGCAAGAGTTTGACATCCTTCTTCTATATTTCTTCAAATTTAATGCTGAAATGTTTCTAATGGTTAATACCTCAGAATTTCTCAGATTTCCTTTGGTTCCTTTCTTCATCCAAGAAAGTGAATGCTTTGTTATGAAAAACTTAATAGAGATGATGTGGGTCCAACCAATCCATCCCAATTAAATAGTCATTGGACCCTAAGGGTAAGATATTCAAATCATTTTGGTGTTCAGTCCGCTCATGTCCATGAGACATGACTTAACCATATTATTAACCTTTCTTTTGGTTCCTATAGCCAACTGCATTAACCAATATTTTCCAATGCCTTACACTACTTCAATCATGTGTGAATGATACTCCACTTTCTTGTTATCCGTGGTTGTATAGATCCTGGGTACATTTCTTCTCATGTCCCTTCACTGTTTAAGCTTTTTGTACATTATAAGCAGTCCTTCATTTTTCACCTCTATGAGGACAACCTCTAAATTTATGATCTCCACTTTACAACCCAACATTGAATAGGTGGCTTCCTTGGCCTTTGGCCTTATTCCTCTATTGTTTTGGGCCCTTTAGAAGTTGGTGGTCCCTGCGGGACTATTTCCTCTCAAGAATGATAGTTTTTAAACTTTCTTCCTCCTCGATCCACCTCAACTTCTTTTGTCTTCCCAATATTTTGGAAAGTTGGCCTTGTTTTCTTCTGATCATATAGACATTTAGCTCACCTTTTATCGCTTTCCTTCCAAAGGTCTTGGGGATCATCATATTGTATTTTGTCACTAATGAATCCACTCAAACACGACCTTGAATTTAACTTATCTCATCCTTGATAAAGGAGACGTACTTTATCGCCTAGAATCTCTCTCTTTGATATTCATCTATGGTCATACTTCCAAGTTTTAGTTTGAAGAAATCTATCATTTTCTTGTCATAATACCTCTTAGTCAAGTATTTCTTCAAAATACCTCTTAAATTCCTCCAAGTAACACTCTCTCTTTAATGTGTTGTACTCAAGATAAAGATGATCCTACCACATGGATGCCTTTCCTTTGAGTTGATAAATGGAAATTATACATTCTCCGCATAAAGAATAATTGTGTAATTGAAAATACTTTCATGCCCAACAACCATGTTTCTAAGATCTTCATCCTTCTTAGGATCACCATCAAATGTAGGAGGCTCTTGATTTTGTTTATTTCTCCTCGTGAAATTCATACACCCCACCTCTTTTGTTGTCTAACAGAGGATGGACTTGTGATAATACCTTCTCTTTTCTTGGAATGATTTCTTCGAGGAGTGATGGTGGTGTCCGCTAACATTTCCTGATTTCTTTTTCTCATCCGCTCAGGACTTCCAGATTTCTTGAGTCACTTTCTTTTCCACCTTTTCTATTATGTTCAAACTCGAAATAAATTCAGCGTTGAAGCTATCCTGCTACTTTGGCTCTCATATAACTTTTCATTATCATCATTATTTATGGCTTGGGACATCCTTTTGCAAATTCTTAATAGTCTCTGGTACCATATTCTGGTTTTCATCCCTTTCCTCTCCTCTATGTCCATTGAGTTTGTTCCTTCCACGTCCAAATGGACATTCATCCCTCTACTCTCATCTTGTTGATTATAGTTTCAAAGGTCTCTTCCATCTTATGGGACTCGGCATCGATCTGATCTCGACCTAGTTGTTAGTTATGGAAAATGTGCAGCCATTAAAAAGTATTAGTCTAACTAAATCAACAATCCACTTCCAGAAACATGTAGGAACTATTTCCGCTCAATAATTATAATGTAATTATCTTTCTCATTTCTTAGTGTTGCTACCATAAAAATTCTATTAATGACCCAATTTTTGAGAACTTAGAAAGAACTATATCATCGTGCAGAGATACATCGGGTGCAAGGTGGTTTTCCAAACCACTTTTGCATAAGTTCCAATGTCACATGCTTCAATATGTCAAATCCACCATTCATGGGATGGGTGATGGTTAGTCATATCACTCTGTCTCATTCACTCGTACATCACAATCATTTGAGTTAGGTGAACGCCACCATGTAATGACCTCAAAAATTTTAATCATTTGAATTGGATTAGTCGAGAATGGCAACCCATTGCACTTGTTCACAAGTCTGTCAGGGATTCATAATTGAGACTATATAATTACCAACTCTCAGGTACGGAAGCATCATCTTATCCATCAAAAAGAAGTCTCCAAACTAGTTCAAACTTCTCATATCTGAAAACATATTTCGGTGTCCACAAAACTAAGGTATATGGACCCATTTAAATCCAATGAGACTAGTTATTTGGGAAACATGCTAAATTTTTCTACGAGTACGAAGGAAAAGGTAGTCACGTAGATACTAGTGACTAAATTTCACATAGTACCTTTTACTGATTCGATATTGGAAATTAGGTTGAATCCAATCATGAGGGATATGGTTATCAATAGACCAAACGCTAAGAAGAAACAAAGAAAGCGAAAAAACAAAGAACCCATTGTTGAAGCATTTGAGAGTGTTGGAGAGAATCAATGGGTATGGTTAGATTCTTTAAAGGAGGATCTAGCTAAGCTGAAATGAGCCCTCAATAGAATTGAGTATATTTCAGCGATTCTTGGATAGATGATAGCAGAGGTAAGGGAAGATCCAGAGATGATAGACTTGTTCTTGTATGGTCTCTTTGAATAGGGTAACTGCTATTTTGAATCATCCCTTTTGTAATTTTGGATTTTGAATGAATATATAAGCACAAAAGAGGATTTTGTACTTCTTAAGACAAGATTCCAGTGATGATGTTACGAATCCTGTTTCCTTTAATGTTATGTGTCTTTTTGTAACTTATATTTCACTTTCAACTGTTTGAATAAAACCCAGAATTCATCCCATTCGCTTGACTCATTTTAAATAGTACTTCAATGCAATTGTGTATTACTCTTTCTTTGAATACTATGTAAATTTTTGTAATTAAACTCAGTAGGCTCATTGCCTTAATTAGCTTTTTTAGATGATTTTGTACATGCAAAATTCAACTGTACCTTTATTTATCGTGTAAATGACTTTATAAGGTAAATAATGCTTCCAATGACTTGTATATATGCGCTATACATTTTCCTTCACAGCTAATAACTTGCACACACTACTTTGCATGCTAATATCCTCTGTGCACTGTTTCTGTATCGCACTTGGATATTCTACATGCATTTCTATGCATTGTACCATAAAGCTCAATATGCCTTATCACAGCATAATACCTGTGTCTCTAATCGGGAATACTCCTACTGCTACCATGCACAACTACATGCGCACACCCTTTCCTTCACTGTAGCGATACAATAGATACTCCTATTATGTGTGCACCAACCAACTTCACTATGCCTCACAATAATATTTGACAATTACTGCACCTTTTACTATGTGTATGCATCAAGCATAATGCTAAATTTAGCATGCGCATCTATACATATTATTCTTTCGCATGGTGGCTCACTTTTCCATAAACGCAATATACTTTATACCATATTGTAATCGATACCATACTATAATCTCTTCTCCATTCGTTTGGTTTCATTTCATTCTCAGATCAAGGTTTAAAAATGACTGCTTCTAATACCATACTATAACAGACCCCATCAACCCACTAAACGGGGAATGTCACTTACCTTATTAATTTATTTAGTTCCTATAACATAATGTAACAACATTATTCAAGTGAGGTATGTCACATAACTTTTTTTTTATCTCTAAATATGTATATGCACACACAGCATACATACATATTGAACTCCAGATGCAATTAAACATATACATACAATGCTCTAGTGGAAGCTTCATGTATACAAGATAAAAAACCAGTTGTGTTATGTAAATATACTATTTTATACGATTTTCAGACTAATTTAACAGTGAACACATACATGCACCATATACAGGTATATCCTGAACATACATACATAGTTTTTTCACATACAAATAAAACCCATAAAATAACACATAAATGACAATGAAGCATGGAATTCAACACATAACCGATAATTATCTTGGTAAGAATGTCACCAACTACGTGAAGACATTCCATGAACCTCCTAACCTTAGGGACTACATTGTTCACACTAACAAGTGAGTCACCCCTGAACTGGGACTAGACTCACCCGTGAAAGGGATTCCTAACTCGGCTAAAGGTTAATGGTCAAACAAAAAGACTCCCTCTCAGGTGTTCACTAAACCACATCCTACAACCTCTCCTTTCCCACAACATGTCCCACCCAAAGAAGTGTACCCATTCTCTACCAATGTCTCTGTTGCCCCCACTCTTCCAGGTTTCACAGTCGACAGAGGTCTTAGAGTGTTATAGCCACAGCTTATCACCTTCAGAAATCGATCCTCGTGAATTCTCACTGATAATTCTTCACGGCCCCAACTCGGCCCCTTCAATCCCTCTCCCAAGTTGATAGGTACACCAACAAGAATGGATATCAATCTATTCCGCATGAGTAGGAATATATCAGAATATAGCCTGCTGACTAATGTATCGTATTTCGATAGTTCTTCCGTCGGAAGAAAAATGGTAAGATTCCTTCTTCCCAATGGTTGATCCCCAAAGGAATCCAAGTCCTACAATTAGTATGCATGTTCCAACTTAACACTTCTGTCATGTTGAAAGCCACTCCCATACACTCTGTCCCCTACTTAGAGAACTTAGTATATAATAATTATCCATACTTTTATGTTTTAATAAATACACAGCACATTTATTTTCGGCTTTAATCTCTCTAGATTAGCCCTATTCTTAACTTTAGCCCTCCCTTTCCCATTTGGTAATATAGTCCCCTATCTCTTTTATCATGGTCTTTCTATGCACAATGATGTATTTTTATATTAATCATTATATATATACAAAATAGGCACTCTAGCCTTAACATCTAGGCAAGCTGGTCTAATTCCAAGACATAAGTATTCCGGCTTATAACACTGGCTCACCAACCTATAATGCATATTATATATAGTGCTGTTCACTTTATCTAATATTGCATGCACTTTAGTTATCAGATGCTAGACTGAATTTCAATGTTGTGTGCTCTTTAGTTATTGTGTGTTGTATCCTCCATCTCTAAGATTGTGTGCACCTTAGTTACTACATGCAAGATTCGTAAATGTACATTAGCATCCCTTTATTGCGCAGTATATGTGCGCACTATCCCATGAAAGGTGTATTACAAAATGATGTCTAAACATCTCACTAGCTTAAATATAATTGGATTATATTTATATTTGGGTTCGACAGAGGGACATTATAGCATACTTCCTTTAGCCGTGCATAATAATTAGACAAATGATTCATTTTGTGATTACTAGTTCTGCAATAAAACATTCATCACCCAAAAAAGAGAAGTGTCACCAATGCTTTGAGTGACAATCTTCATTGAGTGCCAATAATGGGCTACTCAGGAAATTCCTTGTAGGGATAACGGCTTATCACATTTTTCCATTGATATCAAATGATGAAATTTCATATCATTTTTTTGGCAGTGCTCACCCATCATTGCATGGATGAAAGTACCCAAACAAGTGTCCCCCGAGGTGATTTGACAAGCCATCAAATTTCCTTTTCCACATGTGATCCTTGGATTTGACACATCTAATTATGTTTTGACACATGACATTGGGGATTGAGGTTTTGGGTTCCCACTCATCTCTTCTCCCGGATATGCATCCAGTGGCGCCATGTGCCCTCAAGGAAAAACCATGGTATCCCTATCAACTCGATTTCAAAACATTAACCTATACGTTAGTTCTTGGGTCTGATATCATTTCCACAACCATAAATCAGATAGTTAACGTTGTGTGACCCGTCGTGTCCCATCAACTTCACCTTTCCACTATATTTATCCCTCTCCATCTATGTCTATTTACCAAGTCCCGAGACTTGGGAATCCATATGATTTTTTTTATAGTGATAACATGGGCTCCAATCGGGGATGCCATCTTCTCTCGCAAAGGGGTAGCAAAGAACAATAGAACTTGGGCCTTATCCATTGGATCTTTTCTCACAACAAGTGTGTACCATACCTCAACCTATCACTCAATGTCTGTTGAAAACCGCAATATACACACTTCTCTCACTTAGTGGTTGAACATTTATTTGGAGACCTAAACTTGAAAATTCTTGATCCACAAGCTTATTTGTGCCTACTTCCAATTCTAACTACTCAAAAGTACTACCAGCCAAATGAAATCAAAATGTCAATGTAATCATGCTATCATTTTTTCCATTACTGGTTTAATTAGCACATGCTTTCTTTGAAACCTATTCAATGTATTTCACAACCCTTTCAAGAAGCTATATATGAATTTGAATATTAGAATTTCAAAAATATTGGGACTGTATATTGTTTCTAGTAAAATTTCAAATGGATCTTCCAACACATGTATAAGAACACAATCATGTTTCACTTCTTCCACTAGATTTTTACTTTCATACTATTTACCCTATTGGTTTCCCTCAAGAGGATGAAAAATGTTGAAATAATAACCGCAGCGCGTATTCGAATTATTATTGTGGAATTCATTAGATCAATCCTCTATTGTGAATTGATCATGTCAGCTCATTGTAAAACAATACCAAATCCCCTTTTCAGGGATTTGGTCAAAGCATAATTGTAATTGGAAAAATAAGAAGTAGGCCCTAAAATATATTAAAAGGTATAACCACCTAGATTGAGAAGTCGACTTACCAAGAAGAGACACTTCCACATGTGTGCTGCATCTGTATAAATAAGGAGGCTAGCTCTCACTTAGACACACACTCAATTTGCTCATTGAGAGACAAGCTTCAGAGCTGCAGCTGAGAAGAGAGAGAGAGAGAGAGAGAGAGAGAGAGAGAGAGACAGAGAGAGAGAGAGGCATCTTTAAAGATTATTTTCTCAGATTTTTTAGTTATCTCTTGGCATTGTATTGGCTTACAATAATATGGTTTTTGGCTCTTTCTTCCCTTGAGGGTTTCCTGTGATAAATGATGTGTCTCTTGGTGATTGTGTATTTCAATGATCCTATTTTATGTTATTGTTATCTATTGAAATGCAAAGAAATCTAATAATATCTTAAACCTTAACATGGTATCAAAGATAGTTGAAGAGAGCATCTTCACAAGAGAAAGTGAAAACCGCCACTATTGTCATACATGCAAATTAGGATTTTCTGTTGATGAAGTATTTCATCCCTAAAAGCATCTAGAAAAGTGTTCCCTCCACTAAGGATCACTTTGGGAATCCTCACACTTTTTTAGTGGCTAGATCTCCCTAAAGTGAAACCCTATTTTTCACAAAGTACTAGAAAACTGTGAAACCAGTACTGTAAGTACTAGGAAACCGTAAGCACTAGTCCATAAATATGATGATCAAGAAGAATGACACTGACCACCATGGACAATGAGTTTAATTTAATGGATTATCACATAGAGGGTGCACTAAAAGCATCTAGAAAAGTGTTCCCTTTATCAAGGATCACTTTGGAATCCTCAGCGCAATTTTTTAGTGGCTAGATCTCCCGGAAAGTGAAACCCTATTTTTCACAAAGTACTAGAAAACCAGAAAACCAGAGTACCAGAAGTACTAGAAAACCAGAAGCACTAGTCCATAAATATGATGATCAAGTTTCAGGGGGTAAAGGTTGGATTTTCAGAAATCTAATTGCACCAGCTTACTCGCCTCAACTCAGGGCATCTATCCCCTAGATCAGAATTTCAAAATTCAAAGTTTGAAAAATTAGGGTTTCCTCATAAAACCCTAAGTTGCAGTTGTAGTTGCAGTCTCAGAACCAGTTGCAGTATCAATTACAGTTGCAGTATTAGTTTCAATTGCAACCACAATACCAATTGTAGTCACCCTTAAAGTTCTTAAGAGTTGGTGATCATTACCACTGCTACCAGATGGTGCCTCTACCTACAAATGTCGTCAAATGTATGTATTCACACATGTTTAAATGATTAAGCTTTAAAGGGTATTTGCAGGAGAAGGGATCTATTTCCATAGATCTAGAAGGATCTCAAGATCCAAGACATTCAGAAGAATGATGCAACCTAGGTGTGATTATTTTGATATGCATCTATTTGTTGTGACATTATTTTGATCAGGGTTGCATGTTGAAGCTATGATCAAATTATTAGATGGATTAAAGTAGAGATCATAGAGTTTATCCTCTAACCAAACCTTCTGTCAATATAGCGTATTGTATTAGTACAGAAGATAGGTTGAAGAAATCACTTGTCATCTTGAGTGAAGGAGACTTGGAAGAAAAGAAAGAACTCATTCTTGAGGACAAGGCTCTAGGTCCTAGGTTTGATTAAATAAGTTGATAAGATCAAAAACTTGCAAATGTCAAGAAACACTATGTAAGGATATTGAGATAAATGCTTAATGTAATCATTTGTCTGATACAACTAACATCTCCTCTAGGAGAAACCTCATGTGTTAGTTCCAGGTTTCCATGGAGGAATGTTCAATCACAACACTATAAGAGTGTTGACCTCATTTCATAGCCTATCTCTTACTTTTGAACATTGCTTCAAAAAAGCCATGAATGATATCTTTAAATGACATATCATGATGATTATTCATGCTATTGATTTATCTATTATTATCAAAAGGATATTATTCTTGCTTGTTGTTTTGTTGACCTTGTTTCAGGTCACAGGTGATAATCCTGAGAAAGCTATATTGAAGATTGCAGAAGGAAACATATTATATGAGACATGAAGTAGACTATGTACATGACCATATACACTCATGCACCAGAGAGGATGAAGAAGAATCTATCTCTTGAGATTTAGAGTATCTCATATGAATATTGATTGAAAGGAGTAGAAGGATCCAAAGATGGTTGAACATTAGAACGTCAAGTAGACCTCATTTGAATCTTGACTTAGTCTTTCATATTTAGACTTGGTATGAAACACCAAGTATACCCTGTAAGAGTTGATCAAGTCCTGATCTCAGAAAGGATCAGATGAAGAGACAACTTCCAGGACTGGAAGAAAGATGTCGGGAGAAGACTAGATCGTAACTTCAGATACTCCTAGGCAATATGAAATCTCTAGGATGATTCGCTTGTTTCAATGATAAAGAAGGAATCCAGTCAGAAAGACTAGGATATGGATTCTTTCGTGAGAAGAGAAGTCAGTATTGACTTCCAATATTGAGCTATATAGATCATACGTGTTGCAGATGTGAAAAATAGATTGTCCCATAGTGCACTTGGGTTCAAGACCCCGGAAGATATGTTCACCGGAAAGAAACCATAGGTAATCCATCTCAAAATATTTGGTTTCCCAGTATTTATACATATTCTGAAAGAAAAGATAAACAAGTTGGAACCCTAAGGAAAGAAGGGAATATTTGTGGGATACTGTGAGGTCTCCAAGGCCTTCAAGATTTATATACTAGGTCACCATCACATTGACATCAGTATGGATGTGACCTTCAATGAATATGAGAAGCTCAATAAATCGAGAAGATGCTAGCTTGAATAAGTATATGAAGAGGAACCCGTAATCCCCAGATTTGCAGAATCAGTGAGGGAGGTTCCCAGAGATGCAGAACCAGTGAGGGAAGTCATAACTTCCTCTGATGAGGAAATTCTAGAAGATAATGACATAGGAGAATTTCAAGAACCTCCTCAAATGACGATCTCCCATAAAAGAAAGCCTTCTTGGGAAAGAGACCTTATTCAATATGGAGAGAAGTATGGTGTTCCCGAAGAAACTACGATACATGTGATGAGACATAAGCCATTCTCTAGTTATATGGATTTGATGTGTGATCTCCTAGAGAAAGAGCCTACTTGCTTCGAAGAATCCATTCAAAAGAAAGAGCAGGTAGATGCCATCACAGAAGAATACCAATCCATAATAAACAACAATGTATGGGAAATAGTTCCTATACCATAGAGCAAGGATTTGGTATCTTCCAAATGGCTCTTCAAAATAAAACATGCCACTGATGGAACTATTGAGAATCATAAAGAAAGATTTGTCGCTCGTGGATTTTCTCAAAACGAAGGCATTAACTATGAAGAGACATTTGCTCCTGTAGCCAGATACACTTCGATCAGAACCATCATATCTCTTGTAGCTAAGATGAAGTGGAAGTTACACCAAATGGACATAAAGACAACTTTCATAAATGGTGTCATCGAACAAGAAGTGTATATAGAGCAACCTCAAGGATTTGAAGTTGAATATAGGAAGTCTCATGTCTGTAAGATGAAGAAGGCTCTATACGGATTGAAGCAAGCTACTAGAGCTTGGTATGGTAGTGTTAGGACCACACAATGTACCTTTTTGCCTATACTTTTTGCCACTATTATACTCTTGATTACCCACATTCAAACTCATACTATCACTTTATATAATCATTCCAAAGGTATACAATGTCCCTTCTCATTACTATACATTTAATCTGTTTTGCATAATATTTTACATCACTCTCATACTTGACCATTGATTAGAAATGCATAAGTGTTCAAAACTGCAGATTAGCATTTGAGGCATGTTGCTGAAACACAGAACTGTCACACAGTCCAAGACCGTTGTTGCTGAAACACAGAGCTGCTATACAGTCCGAGGTCGCAGATGCTGAAACACAGAGCTGTTACATAGTCCGGAGTCGCAGATGCTGAAACACAAAGCTATTACACAGTTCGGAGTCGCAGATGCTGAAACACAGAGTTGTTACACAGTCCAGAGATGCAGATGCTGAAACACAGAGGAAACCGCTAGGACCGATGATGTTGAAACACAAAGGAAGTCGTTACAGTCAGCAGTCAACAAGCACCAACCGTTGCTCCTACATAAGAATGTCGACACAGTCAAGAGTGCAATTCACGTGGTTGAAACAGTCTGTGAATTGCGATGCTAAAACAGTATCAGCAGGAACGAGAAGAAGTTGTTACTCTAGTCGTAACAACAATACCTCATTCAACTCCTGTAATAGCATTCTGTTGTGCGAGACTAGGACATCCTATTCTGGTTTAGAAAGTAGATCCGACTAAAGATAGGACTCAGATACACATTGTAATTTTTGATCAATTGTATCGAAGGGGTTCCCTCTTTAAATAAGGGGAAATCATCATTCGAGGATAAAAGTTTTATGTATTGAAAGGCTTCAGAGAGAGGGACGTAATTCATTTTTAGACTGTAATATGATATTTTGATAGATGAATAAAAGACTGCTTTGAGTATCCTTCTCTAGCTTTCTCGTTTTAGGGGAATTTTGTGAGAAGGGAGGGCCCACCTTCTTCACAAGATTCACCCGTTAGTTTTAGAGTGTGTTAGTATAATTTTTGTTTATGACTTGATTAACTTTCATATGCTGAAACACTACTTTTAATGAATTCTGCTTTGCTGAACACTACTGAACTTTGTCTTGTTAAGAGCTTTAGTTTATTGAATGTTACATTCTTTTTATTAGCAATCTTGTGTGATGACTTTATGAGGCTAGCCAGAGACTGGGTTAAGGGTTCCTACTTAGAAAGGAAGGGATCAGAATATCTTGTTCTCTGTAGATTTCAATTATTTCTGCAA
>SNQJ01S0073633.1:37602-50436 GCA_010110895.2 Picea sitchensis
ATGTGATAAGCCGTTATCCCTACAAGGAATTTCCTGAGTAGCCCATTATTGGCACTCAATGAAGATTGTCACTCAAAGCATTGGTGACACTTCTCTTTTTTGGGTGATGAATGTTTTATTGCAGAACTAGTAATCACAAAATGAATCATTTGTCTAATTATTATGCAGCTAAGGGAGGTAATATAATATCCCTCGGCCGAACCCAAATGTAAATATAATCCAAGTATATTTAAGCTAGTGCGATATTAAGACATCATTTTTGTAATACACCTTTCATGGGATGGTGCGCACATATACTGTGTAGTAAAGGGATGTAATGTGCACATTTCTGAATACTGCATGTAGTAACTAAAGAGCGTGCAACCTTAAAGACAGAGGATACAACACACAATAACTAAAGAGCACACAACATTGAGGTCAGCAGATACCGCATGCAGTAACTAAAGTGCATGCAATATTAAGGTCAGCGAACCTTTCTATATATAATATGCATTATGGGCTGGTGAGCCAGTATTATAAACCAGAATGCTTATGTCTTGGAATTAGACCAGCTTGCCTAGATGTTAAAGGCTAGAGTGCCTATTTTGTATATATATAATGATTAATATAAAAATACATCATTGCGTGCATACCGACCATGATAAAAGAGAAGGGGGACTATATTCCACCAAATAGGGAAAGGGAGGGCCTAAAGTTAAGAATAGGGCTAATCTAGAGAGATTAAAGCCGAAAATAAATATTATATTAATATTTATTAAAAACATAAAGTATGGATAATTAATTTATACTAATTCCTAAAGTAGGGGACAAGTGTATCAGAGTAGCTTTCAACATGACAAGTGTTAAGTTGGAGACATGCATACTAATTGTCGAGACTTAGTTCCTTTGGGGGGGGATCAACCATTGGGAAGAGGGGAATCTTACCATTTTTTCTTTCGACCAGAGAACTATTATCCAAAATACATTCTGTTAGTCCTTGAGCTACCTCGTATATTCCTACCACCATACCCAGAATAGATTGATATCCATTCTTGTTGGTGTACCTGTCAGCTTGGGAGAGGGATTGAAGAGGCGAGTTGTCAGGCCCGTGAAGAATTATCTGAGTGAGGGAATTCCTGAGGATCGATTTCCTGAAGGTGATAAACTGTGGCTATAGCACTCTAAGACTTCCTGTCTGACCTGTTGTCGAAACCCTGGAAGGGAAGTGGGGCAACCGAAGGACTGTTGAGCAGAGAAGGGGTACACTTCCTTGGGTGGGACAGGCATGTGGGGAAGGAGAGGTTGTAGGCTGTGTTTGAGTGAACACCTGAGAGGGAGTCTTTTTGTTTGACCATTAACCTTTAGCCGAGTTAGGAATCCCTTTCCCGGGTGGAGTCTAGTCCCAGATCGGGGGTGACTCACTGTTCAGAGTGACGAACAATGTAGTCTAAGGTTGGGAGGTTCATGGATGGTCTTCACGTAGTTGGTGACATTCTTACCAAGATAAGTACTGGTTATGTGTTGAATTCCATGCTTCATTGTCATTTATGTGTTATTTTATGGGTTTTATTGCTTATGTGAGAAAAACTATATGTATGTTTAAGGATATACCCTGTATATGGTGCATGTCTGTGTTCACTGTTAAATTAGTCTGAAAATCGTATAAAATAGTATATTTACATAACACAACTGGTTTTTTATCTTGTATACATGAAGCTTCCACTAGAGCATTGTATGTATATGTTTAATTGCATGCAGTTCAATATGTATGTATGCCTGTGTGTGTATATACATATTTAGAGAGATAAAAAAAAAAGTTATGTGACATACCTCACTTGAATAATGTTGTTACATTATGTTGTCAGAACTAAGCTAAGTGTCTGAGTAAGTGACATTCCCCGTTTAGTGGGTTGATGGGGTCTGTTATAGTATGGTATTAGAGCGTCATTTTTCGACACTGATCCTGAATGGGCGAAACCAAACGAATGGAGAAGAGATTATAGTATGGTATCGATTACAATATGGTATAAAGTATATTGCGTTTATGGAAAATTGAGCCATCTCTTGGAAGAATAATATGTAGATATGCGTGCACTAAATTTAGTATTGCGCAGAGTGCATACACATAGTAAAGGTGCACGTGGTGTGCGTAGTATTGTGAGGCATAGTGAAGTTGGTTGGTGCACACATAATAGGAGTATCTATTGTATCGCTACAGTGAAGGAAAGGGTGTGCGCATGTAGTTGTGCATGGTAGCGACAGAGTATTCAGTGGGGCATGCAAATTATTGTACGCAGTAAGGCATATTGAACTTTAGCATGGTACAATGCATAGAGAGAAATGCATGTGGAATATCCAAGTGCGATACAAAAAAAGTGCACAGAGGATATTAGCATGCAACACAGAAGTAGTGTGTGCAAGTTATTGGCACAACGAAGAGGAAATGTATAGCATATACAAGTGCGTGGAAACATTATTTACCTTATAAAGTCATTTGCACGATAAATAAAGGTACACAGGTTGAATTTTTATGTGCACAAAATCATCTAAAAAGCTAATTAAGACGACGAGCCTGATTTTAATTACAAAAAATTTACATAGTATTCAAAGAAAGAGGAATACACAACTGCATTGAACTATTATTTAAAATGAGTCAAGCGAATGGGATGAATTCTGGGTTTTATTCAAACAGTTGAAAGTGAAATATAAGTTACAAAAAGACACATAACATTAAAGGAAACAGGATTCGTAACATCATCACTGGAATCTTGTCTTAAGTAGTACAAAATTCACTTCTGCGCTTATATATTCATTCAAAATCCAAAATTACAAAAGAGGATGATTCAAAATAGCAGTTGCCCTATTCAAAGAGACCGTACAAGAACAAGTCTATCATCTCTGGATCTTCCTTACCTCTACTATCATCTGTCCAAAAATCGCTGAAATATACTCAATTCTATTGAGGGCTCATTTCAGCTTAGCTAGCTCCTCCTTTAAAGAATCTAACCATACCGGTTGATTCTCTCCAACACTCTCAAATGCTTCAACAATGGGTTCTTTGTTTTTTCGCTTTCTTTGTTTCTTCTTAGCGTTTGGTCTATTGATAACCATATCCCTCATGATTGGATTCAACCTAATTTCCAATATCGAATCGGTAACAGGTACTATGTGAAATTTATTCGCCAATATCTACGTGACTACCTTTTCCTTCGTACTCGCAGAAAAATTTAGCATGTTTCCCAAATAACCAGTCTCATTGGATTTAATTGGGTCCCAATACCTTTGCATAGATGAGAATTTCAAACCAGTATGGAGACTTCTCACTGATGGATAAGATGATGCTTCCATACCCGAGAGTTGGTAATTATAGAACCTCAATCATGAATCCCTGACAGACTTGCGCACAAGTGCAATGGGTTGCCATGCTCGACTAATCCAATTCAAATGATTAAAATTTTTGAGGTCATTACATGGTGGCGTTCACCTAACTCAAATGGATGTGATGTACAAGTGAATGAGACAGAGTGATCTGACTAACCATCACCCATCCCATGAATGGTGGATTTGACATATTGAAGCACGTGACATAGGAACTTATGCAAAAGTGGTTTTGGAAAACCAGCTTGCGCCCGATGTATCTCTGCACGATGATATAGTTCTTTCTAAGTTCTCAAAACTTGGGTCGTGTCTGAGAATTTTTATGGTGGCAACACTAAGAAATCAGAAAAGATAATTCTGATATAATTATTGAGCCGAAATAGTTCATATTTCTCGTGGATTGTTGATTTAGTTAGACTAATACTTTTTAATGGCTGCACATTTTCCATAACTAACAACAACTAGATCAGATCAGATCGAGTACCGAGTCCATAGGAATGGAAGAGACACGAGGAAACTATAGTCAACAAGATGAGAGTAGAGGGATGAATGTCCATTTGGACATTGAAGGAACAAACTCCAATGGACATAGAGAGGAAAGGGATGAAAACCTGAATATGGTAGAGACTATTAAAAATTTGCAAAAGGATGTCCAAAGCCATAAATATGATAATGAAAGGATTATGAGAGCCAAAGAGTAGCAGGATGACTTCAACATGAATTTATTTCAAAGTTTGAACATAATAGAAAAGAAATTGGAAAAAGAAAGTGACTCAAGAAAATCTGGAAGTCACAAACCTTCGGATGAGAAAAAGAGATCAGGAAATGTTAGCAGACACCACCATCACTCCTGAAATCATTCCAAGAAAAGAGAAGGTATTATCACAAGTCCATCCTCTGTTAGACAACAAAAGAGGTCTGGGGTGTATGAGCTACGAGGAGAAATGAACAAAATCAAACCTCCTACATTTGATGGTGATCACAAGAAGGATGAAGATGCAGAAACATGGTTGTTGGGCATGAGAAAGTATTTTCAATTACACAATTATTCTTCCCATGCAGAGGGTATAATTTCCATTTATCAACTCAAAGGAAAGGCATCCATGTGGTGGGATCATCTTGTGCAGGTACAACACATTAAAGAGAAGAGAGTTACTTGGAGGGAATTTAAGAAGTATTTTGAGAAGAAATACTTGACTAAGAGGTATTATGACAAGAAAATGATAGATTTCTTCAAACTAAAACTTGGAAGTATGACCATAGATGAATATCAAAGAAGATTCCTAGAACTGATAAAGTACGTCTCCTTTATCAAGGATGAGATAGTTAAAATTCAAAGGTGTTTGAGTGGATTGCCAGCATTCATTAGTGACAAAATACAATATGATGATCCCAAGACACTGGAAGAGACAGTAAGGTGAGCTAAATGTCTATATGATCAGAAGAAAACAAGGCCAACTTTCCAAAAATATTGGGAAGTCAAAAAGAAGTTCGAGGTGGATCAGAGGAAGAAAGGATTTAAACTATCATTCTTCAGAAATAGTCCACAGGGACCACCAACTTCTAAAGGGCCCAAAACAATAGAGGAATAAGGCCAAAGGCCAAGGAAGCCACCTATTCAATGTTGGGTTGTAAAGGAGATCATAAATTTAGAGATTGTCCTCATAGAGGTGAAAAATGAAGGACTGCTTATAATGTACAAAAAGCTTAAACAGTGAAGGACATGAGAAGAAATGTGCCAAGGATCTATGCAGCCCTGGATAACAAGAAAGTGGAGTATCATTCACACATGATTGAAGTGTAAGGCATGGAAAATATTGGTTGGTACAGTTGGCTATAGGAACCAAAAGAAAGGTTAATAATATGGTTAAGTCATGTCTCATGGACATGAACGGAATGAACACCAAGGCAGATTTGAATATCTTACCCTTAGGGTCCAATGACTATTTAATTGGGATGGATTGGTTGGACCCACATCATGCTCTATTGGATTTTCATAACAAAGCATTCACTTTCTTGGATGAAGAAGGGAACCAAAGGAAAGTGCAGGGAATTCCCAGGGTAGTAACCATTAGAAACATTTCAGCATTGCAGCTGAAGAAATGTTATAGAAGAGGATGTCAAATATTTGCAGCTCATATGGAGGAGAAACCTAAAGACAAGGTGCCAAATTTGGAGAATTATGA
Source organism: Picea sitchensis (assembly GCA_010110895.2). Taxonomy (NCBI): domain Eukaryota; kingdom Viridiplantae; phylum Streptophyta; class Pinopsida; order Pinales; family Pinaceae; genus Picea; species Picea sitchensis. Next base: position 43,146 of record SNQJ01S0073633.1, read on the forward strand.
AATCCTGAAAGAGTTTGAAGATGTATTCAAGGAAGCACCAGGACTACCCCCAAGGAGAGACCTCGATTTTTCTATAAATCTGACACCAGGAGCAACTCCTGTGTCAAAGACTCCTTACAGGATGAGTACACTAGAATTGAAGGAGTTGCAAATGCAGCTTGAAGAACTTATAAAGAAGGGGTATATACGCCCAAGTGTATCACCTTGGGGTTCCCCAGTATTGTTTGTGAAAAAGGAATAAAGAACATTAAGATTGTGCATTGATTTTAGACAGTTGAATAAAGTGACTGTAAAGAACAAGTATCCTCTACTAAGGATTGATGGTCTTTTTGATCAATTGAAGGATGAAAAGATATTTTCAAAGATAGATCTCAGATCAGGATACCATCAGGTAAGAATTAAGGATGAGGATATCAACAAGACTGCCTTCAGGACAAGGTATGGTCATTATGAGTTCACAGTGGTGCCATTTGGGTTGTCAAGTGCACCAACTATTTTCATGTGCTTAATGAATGGTGTTTTCCAAGAATATTTAGACAAGTTTGTCATTGTCTTTTTGGATGACATTCTTATATACTCTAAGACATAAGAAGAGAATGAACATCATTTGAGGATGGTGTTGCAAGTATTAAGGGAGCATCATTTGTATGCCAAATTGAGCAAGTGTTCATTTTATCAGAAAAAAATTCATTATTTGGGGCATATCATCTCAAAAGATGGGATAGCAGTGGACCTCAAGAAGATTGAATCCATTAGAGAATCGTCAAAAACAAAGAATGTGATAGAGGTCAGATCATTCATGGGCCTTGTAGGTTACTACATGATATTCATTGGAGGATTCTTGAAGATAGCACACCCAATCACTTCCTTGCAAATAAAAGGTATGAAGTTTCAGTGGACATCGGACTGTGAAAGGAGTTTCCAACATTTGAAACATTTATTGACAAGTGCTCCAATACTAAGGATTGTGGACCCAAATGAAGATTTCATTGTATGCACAGATGCATGTAATGAAGGACTTGGTGGAGTCGTCAACCAAAATGGATTTGTGATATGTTATGAATCAAGGAAGTTGAAGGAGCATGAAAGAAACTATGCCACTCATGATTTGGAGTTGGTAGCCATAGTGCATGCCCTGAGGAAATGGAGACACTACCTCATGAGAAAAAGGTTTGAGTTAAGAACAGACCACAATGGTTTGAAATATTTATTTGATCAGACAAATCTAAATGTTAGACAAAGAAGATGGTTATAATTTCTAAGCGAATATGACTTTGATATATAGCATATCAAAGGGAAAGAAAATAAAGTGGTAGATGCACTCAGTAGGAGGGTGCATGAGCTTCATGCTACAACCATCAACATGTATTAGAATGATGTTAAAAGAAAAATTCTAGAGGCTACAAATATAGACCTGCAATACAAAGAATTGATAGCAAAACTACAGCAGGGTAAGACACCACAAAAGATGGATATTTTTAAGTTGGGAGTAGATGGAATACTGTTGCACAAGAACATAATTTTTGTACCAAATGTCCATGACTTGAAATGTATATTTTTCCATGAGATGCATAATGCTACTTATGTAGGGCACCCTGGATATCAGAAAACCATAACAGCAGTCAAGAGCCAATACTTTGGGCCAGGTATGAAGAAAGAAATTGTAGAATACATCGCTAGGTGTATGGAATGCTAGAAAGTTAAAACAGAGCATAGGCACCGAGCAGGATTGTTGTAACCTTTGCCCATTCCTGAATGGAAGTGGGAAGTGGTGACAATGGATTTTATTATGGGATTTCCTAGAACAGGCAAGCTACATGATTTGATTATGGTAGTGGTGGAAAAGCTTACAAAATCTGCCCATTTTATTCTACTAAAAACTACTCACAGAGCAGTAGATGTTGCTGATATTTTCATGAAGGAAGTCACACAATTGCAAGGAATTTCTAAAATGATTGTGTTTGACAGAGACTTGAAATTCACCTTGAATTTTTGGAAAGGATTGTTCAAAGGATTCAGAACGAATCTAAACTTTAGTATAGCTTACCATCCTGAGACTGATGGACAGACAAAGAGGGTGAATAGAGTGATAGAAGATATGTTGAGAATGTATGTAATGGATAAACCATCAAAATGGAAAGACTACCTACATTTAGTAGAATTCGCTTATAACAATGGGTATCAAGAATCATTGAAAATGAGCCCATTTTAAGCACTTTACGGTAGAAGGTGCAATACTCTAGTAATCTAGGATAATCTAGCTGATCGAATAGTTGTCTATCCAAAGTTGCTCAAGGAGATGGAGGACTAGATGTTAAAAATTAAGCAGAATTTGAAAAGCTCCCAAGACAGAAAGAAAAGTTATGTTGATAAAAATAGAATCCAAAGAGAATTCAAAGTGGGTGATCATGTTTTCCTGAAAGTAAAAGCTAACAAGAGTTCCTTGAAGATGGGAAGTTGTGCCAAGTTGGAAGCTATATTTTGTGGACCATTTGAAATCCTAGAGAGGACTGGTCCCATTGCTTATATGATTGCATTGCCTACATCTATGTCTGTTCATAATGTATTGCATGTATCATTGCTAAAGAAATGCATACCTGATGCTAATAATGTTATTGATTGGAATGTTATTCAGGTGGAGCAAGAAGGCGCTTTCCAAGTGCATCCTCTATGCATCCTGGATCGAAAAATAAAAAAACATTGGAATCGATCCATAGGGCTTGTAAAGGTGCAATGGAGACTGACCATGATAAAAGAGAAGGGGGACTAGATTCCACCAAATAGGGAAAGGGAGGGCCTAAAGTTAAGAGCAGAGCTAAGATAGAGAGCTTAAAGCTGAAAAAAATATTATATTAATATTTCTTAAAAACATAAAGTATAGATAATTAATTTATCCTAAGTCCTAAAGTAGGGGACAAGTGTATCAGAGTAGCTTCCAACATGACAAGTGTTAATTTGGAGACATGCATATTGATTATCGATACTTAGTTCCTTTGGGAGGGGGATCGACCATTGGGAAGAGGGGAATATTACCATTTTTTCTTTCGACCAAAGAACTAGTATCCACGATACATTTCGTTAGTCCTTATTCTACCTCATATCTTCCTACCACCGTACCCAGACCAGATTGATATCCATTCATGTTGGTGTACCTGTCAGCTTGGGAGAGGGATTGAGGAGGTCGGTTGTTAGGCCTGTGAACAATTCTTTGAGTGAGGGAATTGCTGAGGATCGATTTCTTGAAGGTGATAAACTACGGCTACAGTGCTCTAAGACTTCCAGTTCGATATGTTGCTAAAGCCCTGGAAGGGAAGTGGGGCAACCGAAGGACTATTGAGCAGAGAAGTGGCACACTTCCTTGGGTGGGATAGGCATGTGGGGAACGAGAGGTTGTAGGCTGTGGTTGAGTGAACACTTGAGAGGGAGTAGTTCTAGTTGAATGTGAACCTTTAGCCGAGTTAGGAATCCCTTTCCTGGGTGGAGTCTAGTCCTAGCTCGGGGGTGACTCACTGTTGAGAGTGACGAACAATGTAGTCTAAGGATGGGAGGTTCGTGTGCATTATGAACACAGTTGGTGACATTATTACCAATATAAGTACCGGTTATGTGTTGAATTCCATGCTACATTATCATTTATGTGTTATTTTATGGGTTTTATTTCTTGTGTGAGCATAATTGTCCGTATGTTTAAGGATATACCCTGTATACGCTTCATGTCTGTGTTCACTATTAAATCAGTCTGAAAATCATATATTTACAGAACACAACTGGTTGTTTATATTTTATATGTGAATCTTCTGCTAGAGAATTGTATGTATATGTTTAATTGCATGCAATTCAGTATGTATGTATGCCTGTGTGTGTATATACGTATTTAGAGAGATAAAAAAAAAATGTTATGTGACATACCTCAGCTAAATACTGGTGTTACATTATGTTTTCAGAACTAAGCTAAGTGTCTGAGTAAGTGACATGCCCCATTTAGTGGGTGGGCAGGGTGTGTTACAGGTAATATCATGCTTCCAAGAAAACCAGAGGAAATGGATAAGACAGATCCAACAGCCTTCAACAAACCAGGATGTTCAAATAATCTGAAAAAATTATTGATGAAGAAGAAAGAAAATCTTGTTGCATGAATATTGGCAAAAACATTTCACACAGAGCCTGCAGATGAAACATGAGAAGGTAAAGAGATCAGATTAAATCCTTTCATGAAGGATTTAATCATTAATGGATATGAATATGGGTCCTACATGAAAGCTGGAGAAATTGAAAGGAACAAACGATGAAAGAAGGAGACTAAAGCTGAAATGGTCGAAGGTACTGGGGAAAAATAGTCTGTTTGGCTTGACACCTTGTTACACATGATTTTGGTCACTTTGGTGATGTCTCTACAAGTGATGTATTCAGGCTCCCACAAGGAATTTTTTCCTGAGAAAAGTGACTGTTGTATTCTTCCAAAAACACATTTTTAAGATGAGTTCACAGGTTGCCTACATTACAGGGTGCAAAAATCCTCCATTCTTGCAGGCAACCCACACATGGGGTGCAAAATGTTCGCAGTCTGCTTTATAGATAGGGTGCGAACCTGTTTTTAAGCTTGGAAAAGAGAAGAGGTCACGAAGGTTCGAGAAGGGAATCTTCTAGAAAATGAGTTGAAATTCACATGGTTGGCATCCTACTGACTTCTCAGATTTAGTGGGATCATCCTCATCCATGTAACCATTCCTCCTTCTCCTATATATTGAAAGGTTTCTCATGGAAAAGGTTAAGCAATATTGAATGAAGAATTGGTGAAAGAATTGTGTGAAGAACCATGCTTGGATAGAAGCTTGAGGACTCTATTTAGTCTACCAAGTTGTATTGGATCTTCTTCATGAAAATGTAGAAAAAGTGTGTGTGTTGGAACCAAGGGTCACTGAAAGGAAGCTTGCGACATCAAGGCAATCTAGATGTATCTTCTACTTTTATTTAATATAATACAATGACGTGTCCCTTTCCCATAAAATTACTCTTATTTTATTGCATAACTCCTTGATCATATGCATAGGTTGACATTGAATATAATTTGCTATCTTCACTTTGGTTGGTTTGTGTTGTCTTGGACTTGATTTCACAAGAGCACTGGAGCAAAGTGGGAACAACAGAGACCTAAGGAAGTGATATAAAGGTATGTCACTCATTCCTTCTTATTAGTATATTCAATGACTACAACTTAGGGAAAGAGTCATGTCCTATCCTATTTTTTTCTAGATCCATATGGATCTAGGGAGATCTGTTAGTGTCTGCACCTACTGATTTATCCGATAACAAAATTGGTGACTCCACTGGGGATACAACCCATTTTGGTGGTTTTTTCTTGGCCATTTTCTCTTGACCTACCATTTTTCATCCCCAATCAATCTCTAAGTCTTTAGGATATCCTTACAGACTCCCTGGATCCAAAATTTCACTCAAAAGTTCTGTCATTTTTCCAAAATTTGCTTGATTACAAACCTTCTTGCACTGCACCCTTCTGTAGCCTGCAAGAATCACTAAAGTTCACACCTTGGTGTTCAGTTCAGTGTGAACTTATCACAGTCTGCCTATGTCTAGCCTGCGAGAATCCCTGATTCTCACACTGTACCCCACTGCCATCCTATGAACTCACTTGTGAAAATTTTGGATTAAGTCTTTTGTGTCCTCAGATGCCCAGATTTGTTTGTGTGTCTAGGAAGAACTTCTCTGGCTAGTGATTGAATGTTTCTTGACTTCAAATCTCATGAATGATTAGTTTTTGGAAATCAAAAGCTCTTCTTGATCATTTTTTCTCAATTTTTACCTCTTGACCTTTTCTTAACAAGGGTATAATCTTCGATTCTAAAATCCGAGTGCTTGTTTGGTCGGGAGCCTTTGATTGGATTAAAATTTGAGATTAATTGTCCTTTTCGATTTCTTATTACTTAGAAAATTGTTACCCATGTGCATTTGAAAAGACTGGTCTTGTTAGTTTGTTATTTTTATCTTCATTGAAAGAATGATTTGAGTGTTTATTGTGTATTTATTTTTCGTTGGTTTCTTCTTTTTTCTTAGTTCCATCCTTGTTCTTTGGTTTCTAATAAAAAATTAAATACATTTTCTTTTTTAAGCACCCTTGTATTCAAAAAATATTGGCATTCAAGTATTGAAAGACAACGAATAGGAAATTTGCATTGTTCACGATTGTTTGATATTACATTTCAGAGAAGATCATACATCGTAGTTCGCATTGTTCCAGAAAAATTCTCTCTCCCTCATGTAAATATGATTCATCGAACAAAAAAATTCTATCATTCATCCTTATTTATGCATTGTTGGGTCAGAGTCTCACACAACATCGGTTTCATTTCTGCCTCCTTTTTTTTGTGTAACAACAACCTTTAATAATATTGCACAACTTTAAAATTTAACTAGTAACTTTTTCTAGGGCTCGTTTATACCAACATTATCTAGGCTAGAGCTTTGGAATAGGTAGTGAGACACACTCTCCAAAGCACAAAACACACAATAGAATCTTGTGATAAGGAGTGTCAAATTCCATTTGCATCATTTTGTCCTGGGAAGCCCTTCTCACATAAGGGTCAAACCTGAGGTCAGATCGAGATTAACAGAGTTACTCACACTGGTTTGTTGATATCGGTGTAGATATTGCACGTATTAGAAGGGTCGGTTGAAGGTATACCCACAATGATGAGTGGAAGCCTCTCAAGTTGATTTTGGGCTAGATACCCTGCCCTTGCATGTGGATCAGACTGTCGATTGTTCCCCTAGGCATCATTATTGTTGGTGGTAACCTTAGTATCCTACCTTCATAAGGTCTTACACAAGGTGACTATGAAGGGGTAAGTCTTCATGGTACCTGGAATTGACGTTGGCTAGACTCACTCAGGCTCCTTGGAGGGTATACCCATGATTATGTAGAATTACAAAATAAGAAAGTGTCAGGTCTGCCCTAATGTTAAAAGGAAGTGACATAAATGGTATAAATAAACATCATTATACATTAATTTTGATACAAGTCTGTTAAGAACCAAACATCAATATAGCATATAAAAACCTCAGGAAAAGTACTCAACGCCTTAAAAAACAGATAATTTTAGATAATAAGCCTCTTCGAGGGGGAAACCTCCTTTACCCCACTTAAATGTTCAAGTCCAAGATGATTCAAAATGAAAATGTCTCCTTGGTATATATAGGAGACTAGGAGGTATAATTACAAATAATGGCCTAAAGCCGACATAATTAAAATAACATTACTAATCTAAATTACAAC